>JBAMBR010006361.1:0-70974 GCA_037044475.1 Zaprionus obscuricornis | reverse complement strand
CTTTAAGCATGCGACTGTCGCCAACGACCATACCACGCTGAATACATCGGTTCTCGTCCGATCACCGCCATTAAGCAGCGGCGGGCGCGGTTGAGTGCCTGAGATGGGGGACCCCTTGGGAACACCGCGTGTTGTTGTGCGTGCAGTTTAACAACTTTTTTTTGTCTTTTTATTTTAATTTTTAAATTTATTATGTATTTCAATTTTATTTTTTATAAAAATAAAATTTAAAACAAAAAACATTTAACTAAAAAGCAAAGAATTATTTCATACAATTGTTGGCATCTTTTTAACAATTTTTTTTAATTTTATTATATTTTTCAATTTTATGTTTTATAAAAATTTAAAAAAATAAAAAATTACATTTAACAAAGCAAAGAAATATTTCATATAATATTATTTAAAAACTGTTGTTTCATAATAATAAACATATTATCGTAAGCACGAATAAATACAAGTTAGAAAATTATAACATAACATTGTCAAGCAAAATTAAAGCATGCGCACAATTCACACAATATATGAAAATTGCTGCTTAAATTGAACATTCAACTACTCGAATCCCGCCAACGACCATACCACGCTGAATACATCGGTTCTCGTCCGATCACCGAAATTAAGCAGCGTCGGGCGCGGTTCAGTACTTAGATGGGGGACCGCTTGGGAACACCGCGTGTTGTTGGCATCAGCTCAATAACTTTTTTGCAATTTTTAATTATTTACGAATTTTGTTTAATTTTTATTTATTGTCTTTATGTAATTTTTTATATATAAATTCTTTTATATATTTGCCTATATTCATTTTATAGATTTTATAGATAGCTTAATAATATTTAAAAGCTTTTATATATTTGCTTATATTAAAGTTTTTCTATTATAAATAGCTAATCTTGTGATACAAAATCATACTTTAAGCATGCGACTGTCGCCAACGACCATACCACGCTGAATACATCGGTTCTCGTCCGATCACCGAAATTAAGCAGCGTCGGGCGCGGTTAGTACTTAGATGGGGCACCGCTTGGGAACACCGCGTGTTGTTGTTGGCATCAGTTTAACAACTTTTTTTTGCTTTTTATTTTAATTTTTAAATTTATTATGTATTTCAATTTTATTTTTTATAAAAATAAAATTTAAAACAAAAAACATTTAACTAAGCAAAGAATTATTTCATACAATTGTTGGCATCTTTTTAACAATTTTTTTTAATTTTATTATATTTTTCAATTTTATGTTTTATAAAAATTTAAAAAAATAAAAAATTACATTTAACAAAGCAACGAAATATTTCATATAATACTATTTAAAAACTGTTGTTTCATAATGATCGACGTTTATGTATCGTAAGCACGAATAAATACAAGTTAGAAGATTATAACATAACATTGTCAAGCAAAATTGAAGCATGACGCACCAATTCACACAATATATGAAAATTGCTGCTTAAATTGAACATTCAACTACTCGAATCCCGCCAACGACCATACCACGCTGAATACATCGGTTCTCGTCCGATCACCGAAATTAAGCAGCGTCGGGCGCGGTTAGTACTTAGATGGGGGACCGCTTGGGAACACCGCGTGTTGTTGGCATCAGTCAAATAACTTTTTTGCAATTTTTAATTATTTACGAATTTTGTTTAATTTTTTTTAATTTTTATTTATTGTCTTTATGTAATATTTTATATATAAATTCTTTTATATATTTGCCTATATTCATTTTATAGATTTTATAGATAGCTTAATAATATTTAAAAGCTTTTATATATTTGCTTATATTAAAGTTTTTCTATTATAAATAGCTAATCTTGTGATACAAAATCATACTTTAAGCATGCGACTGTCGCCAACGACCATACCACGCTGAATACATCGGTTCTCGTCCGATCACCGAAATTAAGCAGCGTCGGGCGCGGTTAGTACTTAGATGGGGGACCGCTTGGGAACACCGCGTGTTGTTGGCATCAGTTTAACAACTTTTTTTGCTTTTTATTTTAATTTTTAAATTTATTATGTATTTCAATTTTATTTTTTATAAAAATAAAATTTAAAACAAAAAACATTTAACTAAGCAAAGAATTATTTCATACAATTGTTGGCATACTTTTAACAATTTTTTTTAATTTTATTATATTTTTCAATTTTATGTTTTATAAAAATTTAAAAAAATAAAAAATTACATTTAACAAAGCAAAGAAATATTTCATATAATATTATTTAAAAACTGTTGTTTCATAATAATAAACATATTATCGTAAGCACGAATAAATACAAGTTAGAAAATTATAACATAACATTGTCAAGCAAAATTAAAGCATGCGCACAATTCACACAATATATGAAAATTGCTGCTTAAATTGAACATTCAACTACTCGAATCCCGCCAACGACCATACCACGCTGAATACATCGGTTCTCGTCCGATCACCGAAATTAAGCAGCGTCGGGCGCGGTTAGTACTTAGATGGGGGACCGCTTGGGAACACCGCGTGTTGTTGGCATCAGTCAATAACTTTTTTGCAATTTTTAATTATTTACGAATTTTGTTTAATTTTTTTTAATTTTTATTTATTGTCTTTATGTAATTTTTTATATATAAATTCTTTTATATATTTGCCTATATTCATTTTATAGATTTTATAGATAGCTTAATAATATTTAAAAGCTTTTATATATTTGCTTATATTAAAGTTTTTCTATTATAAATAGCTAATCTTGTGATACAAAATCATACTTTAAGCATGCGACTGTCGCCAACGACCATACCACGCTGAATACATCGGTTCTCGTCCGATCACCGAAATTAAGCAGCGTCGGGCGCGGTTAGTACTTAGATGGGGGACCGCTTGGGAACACCGCGTGTTGTTGGCATCAGTCAATAACTTTTTTGCAATTTTTAATTATTTACGAATTTTGTTTAATTTTTTTTAATTTTTATTTATTGTCTTTATGTAATTTTTTATATATAAATTCTTTTATATATTTGCCTATATTCATTTTATAGATTTTATAGATAGCTTAATAATATTTAAAAGCTTTTATATATTTGCTTATATTAAAGTTTTTCTATTATAAATAGCTAATCTTGTGATACAAAATCATACTTTAAGCATGCGACTGTCGCCAACGACCATACCACGCTGAATACATCGGTTCTCGTCCGATCACCGAAATTAAGCAGCGTCGGGCGCGGTTAGTACTTAGATGGGGGACCGCTTGGGAACACCGCGTGTTGTTGGCATCAGTCGATAAACTTTTTTGCAATTTTTAATTATTTCCGAATTTTGTTTAATTTTTTTTAATTTTTATTTATTGTCTTTATGTAATTTTTTATATATAAATTCTTTTATATATTTGCCTATATTCATTTTATAGATTTTATAGATAGCTTAATAATATTTAAAAGCTTTTATATATTTGCTTATATTAAAGTTTTTCTATTATAAATAGCTAATCTTGTGATACAAAATCATACTTTAAGCATGCGACTGTCGCCAACGACCATACCACGCTGAATACATCGGTTCTCGTCCGATCACCGAAATTAAGCAGCGTCGGGCGCGGTTAGTACTTAGATGGGGGACCGCTTGGGAACACCGCGTGTTGTTGGCATCGGTTTAACAACTTTTTTTTTGCTTTTTATTTTAATTTTTAAATTTATTATGTATTTCAATTTTATTTTTTATAAAAATAAAATTTAAAACAAAAAACATTTAACTAAGCAAAGAATTATTTCATACAATTGTTGGCATCTTTTTAACAATTTTTTTTAATTTTATTATATTTTTCAATTTTATGTTTTATAAAAATTTAAAAAAATAAAAAATTACATTTAACAAAGCAAAGAAATATTTCATATAATATTATTTAAAAACTGTTGTTTCATAATAATAAACATATTATCGTAAGCACGAATAAATACAAGTTAGAAAATTATAACATAACATTGTCAAGCAAAATTAAAGCATGCGCACAATTCACACAATATATGAAAATTGCTGCTTAAATTGAACATTCAACTACTCGAATCCCGCCAACGACCATACCACGCTGAATACATCGGTTCTCGTCCGATCACCGAAATTAAGCAGCGTCGGGCGCGGTTAGTACTTAGATGGGGGACCGCTTGGGAACACCGCGTGTTGTTGGCATCAGTCCAACAACTTTTTTTTTGCTTTTTATTTTAATTATTTACGAATTTATTATGTATTTCAATTTTATTTTTTATAAAAATAAAATTTAAAACAAAAAACATTTAACTAAGCAAAGAATTCTTTCATGCAATTGTTGGCATCTTTTTATACAATTCTTTTTTATATTTGCCTATATTTTTCAATTTTATAGATTTTATAGATAGCTTAAAAAAATAAAAAATTACATTTAACAAAGCAAAGAAATATTTCATATAATATTAGTTAAAAACTGTTGTTTCATAATAATAAACGTTTTATCGTAAGCACGAATAAATACAAGTTAGCAAATTATAACATAACATTGTCAAGCAAAATTAAAGCATGCGCACAATTCACACAATATATGAAAATTGCTGCTTAAATTGAACATGCAACGACTCGAATCTCGCCAACGACCATACCACGCTGAATACATCGGTTCTCGTCCGATCACCGAAATTAAGCAGCGTCGGGCGCGGTTAGTACTTAGATGGGGGACCGCTTGGGAACACCGCGTGTTGTTGGCATCAGTTTAACAACTTTTTTTTGCTTTTTATTTTAATTTTTAACTTTATTATGTATTTCAATTTTATTTTTTATAAAAATAAAATTTAAAACAAAAAATACGAATTTAACTAAGCATTGAATTTTTTCTTACATTTGTATGGCATCTGTCTTTATGCAATTTTTTATATATAAATTCTTATTATATATTTGCCTATTTTCATGTTTTATAAGATTTTATAGATAGCTTAATAATTACATTTAACAAAGCTTTGATATATTTGCTTATATTAAAGTTTTTCTATTATAAATAGCTGTTCTTGTGATACTAATAATCATACTATCGTAAGCATGCGACTGTCGCCAACGACCAGTTAGCACGCTGAATAACATAACGGTTCTCGTCCGAGCACCGAAATTAAGCAGCGTCGGGCGCGGTTCAGCACTTAGATGGGGGACCGCTATGGGAACACCGCGTGCTTAAGTTGGCATCAGTTCAACTACTCGTTTCCCGCCTTCGAGCTTACCACGCTGAAATTTACTATCGGATTTCAATCGTCCGTTTTATCACCAGAAAATTTAAGACAGAAAACAGTTAACGGAGCGCGGAATTAGTTCTTACGATGGGTGGACCGCTTGGGAACACCGCGTGTTGATTGGCATCAGATTTTTCAACTTTTATGTTTGCTAAAAATTTAAAAAAATAAAAAATTACATTTAACAAAGCAAAGAAATATTTCATATAATATTATTTATGAACTAATTTTATTATATTTTTCAATTTTATGTTTTATAAAAATTTAAAAAAATAAAAAATTACATTTAACAAAGCAAAGAAATATTTCATATAATATTATTTAAAAACTGTTGTTTCATAATAATAAACATATTATCGTAAGCACGAATAAATACAAGTTAGAAAATTATAACATAACATTGTCAAGCAAAATTAAAGCATGCGCACAATTCACACAATATATGAAAATTGCTGCTTAAATTGAACATTCAACTACTCGAATCTCGCCAACGACCATACCACGCTGAATACATCGGTTCTCGTCCGATCACCGAAATTAAGCAGCGTCGGGCGCGGTTAGTACTTAGATGGGGGACCGCTTGGGAACACCGCGTGTTGTTGGCATCAGTTTAACAACTTTTTTTGCTTTTTATTTTAATTTTTAAATTTATTATGTATTTCAATTTTATTTTTTATAAAAATAAAATTTAAAACAAAAAACATTTAACTAAGCAAAGATTTTTATTTGTTGATCTTTACTGTAATTTTTTATATATCAAATTCTTTTATATTTGCATATATTCAATTTTATAGATTTTATAGTATAGCTTAATAAATACAAGTTAGAAAGATTATAACATAACATTGTCAAGCAAAATTAAAGCATGCGCACAATTCACACAATATATGAAAATTGCTGCTTAAATTGAACATTCAACTACTCGAATCTCGCCAACGACCATACCACGCTGAATACATCGGTTCTCGTCCGATCACCGAAATTAAGCAGCGTCGGGCGCGGTTAGTACTTAGATGGGGGACCGCTTGGGAACACCGCGTGTTGTTGGCATCAGTCAATAACTTTTTTGCAATTTTTAATTATTTACGAATTTTGTTTAATTTTTTTTAATTTTTATTTATTGTCTTTATGAATTAAATAAATTCTATAATTTGCCTATATTCATTTTATAGATTTTATAGATAGCTTAATAATATTTAAAAGCTTTTATATATTTGCTTATATTAAAGTTTTTCTATTATAAATAGCTAATCTGGAACAAAATCAACTTTAAGCATCGACTGTCGCCACGAATCACCTGAATACGCAGCGTCGGGCGCGGTTAGTACTTAGATGGGGGACCGCTTGGGAACACCGCGTGTTGTTGGCATCAGTTTAACAACTTTTTTTTGCTTTTTATTTTAATTTTTAAATTTATTATGTATTTCAATTTTATTTTTTATAAAAATAAAATTTAAAACAAAAAACATTTAACTAAGCAAAGAATTATTTCATACAATTGTTGGCATCTTTTTAACAATTTTTTTTAATTTTATTATATTTTTCAATTTTATGTTTTATAAAAATTTAAAAAAATAAAAAATTACATTTAACAAAGCAAAGAAATATTTCATATAATATTATTTAAAAACTGTTGTTTCATAATAATAAACATATTATCGTAAGCACGAATAAATACAAGTTAGAAAATTATAACATAACATTGTCAAGCAAAATTAAAGCATGCGCACAATTCACACAATATATGAAAATTGCTGCTTAAATTGAACATTCAACTACTCGAATCTCGCCAACGACCATACCACGCTGAATACATCGGTTCTCGTCCGATCACCGAAATTAAGCAGCGTCGGGCGCGGTTAGTACTTAGATGGGGGACCGCTTGGGAACACCGCGTGTTGTTGGCATCAGTCAATAACTTTTTTGCAATTTTTAATTATTTACGAATTTTGTTTAATTTTTTTTAATTTTTATTTATTGTCTTTATGTAATTTTTTATATATAAATTCTTTTATATATTTGCCTATATTCATTTTATAGATTTTATAGATAGCTTAATAATATTTAAAAGCTTTTATATATTTGCTTATATTAAAGTTTTTCTATTATAAATAGCTAATCTTGTGATACAAAATCATACTTTAAGCATGCGACTGTCGCCAACGACCATACCACGCTGAATACATCGGTTCTCGTCCGATCACCGAAATTAAGCAGCGTCGGGCGCGGTTAGTACTTAGATGGGGGACCGCTTGGGAACACCGCGTGTTGTTGGCATCAGTTTAACAACTTTTTTTTGCTTTTTATTTTAATTTTTAAATTTATTATGTATTTCAATTTTATTTTTTATAAAAATAAAATTTAAAACAAAAAACATTTAACTAAGCAAAGAATTATTTCATACAATTGTTGGCATCTTTTTAACAATTTTTTTTAATTTTATTATATTTTTCAATTTTATGTTTTATAAAAATTTAAAAAAATAAAAAATTACATTTAACAAAGCAAAGAAATATTTCATATAATATTATTTAAAAACTGTTGTTTCATAATAATAAACATATTATCGTAAGCACGAATAAATACAAGTTAGAAAATTATAACATAACATTGTCAAGCAAAATTAAAGCATGCGCACAATTCACACAATATATGAAAATTGCTGCTTAAATTGAACATTCAACTACTCGAATCCCGCCAACGACCATACCACGCTGAATACATCGGTTCTCGTCCGATCACCGAAATTAAGCAGCGTCGGGCGCGGTTAGTACTTAGATGGGGGACCGCTTGGGAACACCGCGTGTTGTTGGCATCAGTCCAATAACTTTTTTGCAATTTTTAATTATTTACGAATTTTGTTTAATTTTTTTTAATTTTTATTTATTGTCTTTATGTAATTTTTTATATATAAATTCTTTTATATATTTGCCTATATTCATTTTATAGATTTTATAGATAGCTTAATAATATTTAAAAGCTTTTATATATTTGCTTATATTAAAGTTTTTCTATTATAAATAGCTAATCTTGTGATACAAAATCATACTTTAAGCATGCGACTGTCGCCAACGACCATACCACGCTGAATACATCGGTTCTCGTCCGATCACCGAAATTAAGCAGCGTCGGGCGCGGTTAGTACTTAGATGGGGGACCGCTTGGGAACACCGCGTGTTGTTGGCATCAGTTTAACAACTTTTTTTTGCTTTTTATTTTAATTTTTAAATTTATTATGTATTTCAATTTTATTTTTTATAAAAATAAAATTTAAAACAAAAAACATTTAACTAAGCAAAGAATTATTTCATACAATTGTTGGCATCTTTTTAACAATTTTTTTTAATTTTATTATATTTTTCAATTTTATGTTTTATAAAAATTTAAAAAAATAAAAAATTACATTTAACAAAGCAAAGAAATATTTCATATAATATTATTTAAAAACTGTTGTTTCATAATAATAAACATATTATCGTAAGCACGAATAAATACAAGTTAGAAAATTATAACATAACATTGTCAAGCAAAATTAAAGCATGCGCACAATTCACACAATATATGAAAATTGCTGCTTAAATTGAACATTCAACTACTCGAATCCCGCCAACGACCATACCACGCTGAATACATCGGTTCTCGTCCGATCACCGAAATTAAGCAGCGTCGGGCGCGGTTAGTACTTAGATGGGGGACCGCTTGGGAACACCGCGTGTTGTTGGCATCAGTTTAACAACTTTTTTTTGCTTTTTATTTTAATTTTTAAATTTATTATGTATTTCAATTTTATTTTTTATAAAAATAAAATTTAAAACAAAAAACATTTAACTAAGCAAAGAATTATTTCATACAATTGTTGGCATCTTTTTAACAATTTTTTTTAATTTTATTATATTTTTCAATTTTATGTTTTATAAAAATTTAAAAAAATAAAAAATTACATTTAACAAAGCAAAGAAATATTTCATATAATATTATTTAAAAACTGTTGTTTCATAATAATAAACATATTATCGTAAGCACGAATAAATACAAGTTAGAAAATTATAACATAACATTGTCAAGCAAAATTAAAGCATGCGCACAATTCACACAATATATGAAAATTGCTGCTTAAATTGAACATTCAACTACTCGAATCTCGCCAACGACCATACCACGCTGAATACATCGGTTCTCGTCCGATCACCGAAATTAAGCAGCGTCGGGCGCGGTTAGTACTTAGATGGGGGACCGCTTGGGAACACCGCGTGTTGTTGGCATCAGTCAATAACTTTTTTGCAATTTTTAATTATTTACGAATTTTGTTTAATTTTTTTTAATTTTTATTTATTGTCTTTATGTAATTTTTTATATATAAATTCTTTTATATATTTGCCTATATTCATTTTATAGATTTTATAGATAGCTTAATAATATTTAAAAGCTTTTATATATTTGCTTATATTAAAGTTTTTCTATTATAAATAGCTAATCTTGTGATACAAAATCATACTTTAAGCATGCGACTGTCGCCAACGACCATACCACGCTGAATACATCGGTTCTCGTCCGATCACCGAAATTAAGCAGCGTCGGGCGCGGTTAGTACTTAGATGGGGGACCGCTTGGGAACACCGCGTGTTGTTGGCATCAGTTTAACAACTTTTTTTTGCTTTTTATTTTAATTTTTAAATTTATTATGTATTTCAATTTTATTTTTTATAAAAATAAAATTTAAAACAAAAAACATTTAACTAAGCAAAGAATTATTTCATACAATTGTTGGCATCTTTTTAACAATTTTTTTTAATTTTATTATATTTTTCAATTTTATGTTTTATAAAAATTTAAAAAAATAAAAACTTACATTTAACAAAGCAAAGAAATATTTCATATAATATTATTTAAAAACTGTTGTTTCATAATAATAAACATATTATCGTAAGCACGAATAAATACAAGTTAGAAAATTATAACATAACGTTGTCAAGCAAAATTAAAGCATGCGCACAATTCACACAATATATGAAAATTGCTGCTTAAATTGAACATTCAACTACTCGAATCTCGCCAACGACCATACCACGCTGAATACATCGGTTCTCGTCCGATCACCGAAATTAAGCAGCGTCGGGCGCGGTTAGTACTTAGATGGGGGACCGCTTGGGAACACCGCGTGTTGTTGGCATATCAGTTTAACAACTTTTTTTTTGCTTTTTATATAAAATTTTTTTTTGTTTATTTTTATCAAAATAACAAGTTAACATTTAACAAAGTAAGGCAATAATTCATAAAATATTCTATGAACAAACTGATTACACTTTATTTTAATATATAATACTTTTTAACTTTTTATTTATTTGATTAGTATTTTTCAATTTATATTAAGAAATTTCAAAGTTGAGTGTATTTTTAAATTATTTATTTACATTTTAAGCAATACAATAAAATCGGAAAAAATAGTAAGTATAAATAGTAATAAAATAATTTCAAAGACCACATGTTACCATGTTTCGACTAATGATAACAAAATCGGTTTTTGCATCGCAAGTTTTCATATCCCATATGGTCTAGTGGCTAGGATATCTGGCTTTCACCCAGAAGGCCCGGGTTCGATTCCCGGTATGGGAAGTAAATTTTTTGCATTTTGTTTATTTATTACTTTTAACAAATAAAATCTTTTATTATATTTTTTATTAATAAATAAAACAATGAAAATGAATATTTTATTTTTGTTTACGATTTACATACATATTTGCATATATTATATTAAAATATAAATTTTGGGAAATGTTCTGTGCGATCAACGTGTTCATTTTTTTTTTTCTTTTTTGTGTGTTGTAATTCTCAAATGGTTCTAGCAGATTCGACTTGCTTAGCTTGTTATTTGCATTGAAACGATTGTCATTAGTAGTGGTAGACTGACGTTCTACCCAAATACTAAAAGGCCAGTTGATGATACAAATTATGATACTTTGTGATTATAATTTAATACCACGATTCTGACGGGGTTGCTCCTGCCTAGAGTTGTCGGTCGTACTGATGGTCTTTAAAAATCTAATGACAACCTTTTTCGAAATAATCAATGTTAAACAAAAATTTTGTAGGTTTGTTCTCCCAAATTATACGTCAGTTGAGAGTTTAGTTCTATATATGGAATAAATTCCCATTGAAGCACCCAACAACTGTATATGGCCGGTCGACGACTAAGTGTTTCGTTTGCTCTACAGGGGGGGGGGGGGACGAACCTCTGATGAGAATTTTCTCCTCACCATATGGGGAATATTGCCACTTGTCTGTCGTCTATCTGCTGTTGCTGCGTGCTTATTGATGCCGCCGTTGCATACATAGAGAAGTTTTGGGTAGAGGATTGAAAACAAGAGTGTGTGCTCGGTCGGCGGCGGCGAGTGGACCGTTTGTCTGGCCGTGACCGTGGCAACGAAATCATCAGAGAACTGTGTCTGTGTTGCTGCCTTTCTCTCGTTCGTTATTCTCTCTATGTACTATGTCGGAGTAGTATGCGTACGTGAGTATGTGTCTGTGTCTGCGTTTGTTATGTGTGTTCATTGCTATTTTCGGCGAAAATTTACATAAAAATCGCATTACACTTAACATCCACTTTGCTAAACGAAGCGCATGAAAGCGGGCGCCATGTGGTTTGGGGGTTCGACTCTGGCGCTACAGTTTGCTCTGACTCGCACTCATTCTGTCTCTCTCTCTATCTATCTTTGTTTGGGTTTTTCGAATGCGCTTTTGTAAGTTGAGCACATGGCTATGTATATGTGTGTGTTGTGCTTGTTGTATGTGTGTTTCGGTTTGTGCAAGCGGTTTGAAGTGCATGACGACGACGGCGGCCTACGAAAATTAAATTAAAAAGCGCATTCAAAAACGACCAAATGAAAACAGTTTGTGTTTTTCTGTACAAAAAAAAAGAGAAAAGAAGATTCCAAATTTCAATTTGACGGCACTGATCTATTTGCCTTTTTTATTTTGCTGAACAGACAGTTAAACTACTCTATGAAGAATATAACTATATATTTTCTTTTTCTCTATATATTTTTTTTAACATTTCTTTAATTAAAACATTTATAACAACCATAAAAATATAAAAGTTTTGTTAATTAATTTATTTGTAATCGTATTGCAAATGAGAAAACAAACAATTCTATAGCGGAAACTTCTGGAGCTTCAATTAAGTATTTAATTAATCTAAACATAATTAGCGTCTAAATATTGTATGCATAGCTTGTCCGGCTCTAAACTTCAGTCATCATAGCCTTAAGTGTTTAGGCCATTAAACATTTATGGGTCATAGTTAAGGCGACACGCGCTTAAAAACAAAAAAAAAACTTTGCCAGCTGTTACGCGTATGGTCTGGCCAGGTCAGGTCTGGTCCTGGTTATTAAATATAATTAACGCACGCCGATTTGTTGTTCAGCACCATAAAATGAAGTTGTATACAATTTGAATGTTGAATATTAATCAAGAAGATGATGGTAAGAGCGACAAAGAAAGCAAGGAGAGGGAAGTGAAGTCAATAGAGGAACCCATCTGTTTTGACTGTAGAAAATGTGCAGCGAAGCTTAGCTAAAACACACATCAAGGATTCGTAAAACAAAAGGACTTCATGGCAAACTGCAGTTGTTCCGCCCAGGCCATAGAGCTCGTAATACATATTTAAATGCAACTGATTAATCATGAATAAAGTTGTTGTGTGTTCACAGTTGCCGGTCACGTGACTGAAAACAATTTGACTTCGAACACATTAACAGTTACGGTCAAAGAAAACGAGGGAAGAGTCACGGTCATACTAGAAGAGCGAGACAGAGAGAGAGAGAGAGAGAGAGAGAGAGAGACGTAGCATGCACGCAGATGGGAGGGACATGAATGACGAGGTATACGGGTTTGTCACCAACATTGAGGAACCGCCACTAACTTGGCCAACTAAAAGTTTTCATGCATTGCCGTTGACAGTGCAATAAACATGCCAAAACAAAACAAATGCAACAACAACAACAACACCAACAACTACAATAAAAACGACAATAGCAACAACTTATGAAAACAACAGCGTCAACTGAAACCCGCCCATGTCACAGCCCCTTACCCCGCCTCTGTCCAACGCCTTCGCATGACTTTTGTTGGGTTCACTTCGTTCAAAACAAAAAAAAAAAAAAACTCCACGAATTAGACACGTAACCAGTAAAATATTTAGTTGCATTGAGTTGGGAGCGGGATACATTAGAGAACTGAAATAGTTGGCAGCTCTTTTCTAGGAATTCTTTTTTTTTTTTTTATTTTTTTATAAATTTTTGAAAGCAGAATAAGATGGGTTAAAATGGGATTACTTGACTGATTTACGAACTAACAAAAATTCCTTAAATAAAGAGTTGGCTGCTAGCACGAAATGAAAATACAAATAATAATTAATTATATAATAATAATACCAACAAAAAAATTTTTATTTTATATACAATTTTTTTTTTTTAATATTTGCGCATATTAATTCATTAGTAAAATATGCAATTTTAATTAATCTTTATAAATTCAAAGTGTTTTGTGAAGTGAATATTTCTTTAATATTTAAAAAACAAAAAATATTCTATATTCTATATTTTCTGTAGCTTTTGATATACTGTAAATTAATCATGCTGTCACACACTCTATATATTATTTTTTCATTCTTTGTTCTACTCTCTCACTCTTTATATTTTTGTAATCAAGAAATGTTGGCTTGTAATATTCATTACATGTGTGCAAATTTTGCTCGATTGCAAATTTTAATAATTTTTTGCAAAACTGAAAAATAGGGTGACTAATGGGCCTTCTCAAGTGCGCTGCGAGGGTTGCACTGAACTCATACATATTTTGTATATAGTAGAAGTGCGTGCGTGTAGAGGGAGAGTCAACTGACTGTATGACATTCATTGTGTTTAATGAACATCCATTACTTGTGCGTTATGTTATGTCATAAATAATCGAAAAACGTGCAGCATGGCAAAAAAAACCATAAAAAATTTGCCAATATTGCTAAAAATAGACCGCAACAGATGGCAACAATTGGCCATGCCATATGAATTTCATCTATTCACATTTTTGTCTATTTATAGATTTCACATGTTTTCCATTAGCTACGCGCATTCAAAGTGTTTTGGAATGCATGAGAAAACAATGTTTTGGTCAACGTTGCTCAACAATCCTCGATAGTATAGTGGTTAGTATCCCCGCCTGTCACGCGGGAGACCGGGGTTCAATTCCCCGTCGGGGAGAGATTGTGAAATAATTTTTTTTTTTTTAATTTATTTTTCTTCTACTTTTATTTAATTTTTTTTTACTTGTTATATATTTTTATGAATAAATATTTATTTTAAATATGATTTTTTAATTTTTTTAAATTTATTTTTCTTTTACTTTTATTTATTCAATTTTTTTTTTTGTTATATGTATTTGCTTATGTGTTCTGCTATTTTTGTAGTTAAATTTTTTGTTGTTAGTACTAAACAATTTAATTATCGTTGCATTCGTTTAATAAGATCATTATTTAATTGTTTAGTTTTTCTATTTAATTGCGCTATTGTTTCTTTTGAACAATTTTCTTTGTTTTTTCCATTTTCCACATCAACAGCTCAGTATTTTTTTTTTTTTTTTTTGTTCGCTTTAGAGATGCTTATCTGAAGTGTAGAACAACCCTTTTGACGTCTAGTTGTCACTCCACCATACACTCTTGCACTCGCATTTCCACTCACATACGCCCGACCCTTACTTAGTTACATAGCTAACAATACCTGCGTCCTGGTCTGAACCCATTAATACTCATTAGTATCTGCATTTTTTTTTTGTGTTCGTTGTTAGTTGTTGCTGTTGTTGCTGATGTTGTTGTTTTAGCTGAAAAAGAGACACACTTCAACGTGCGCCTTTATCAGCCATTTAGGCACTTTGTTGTTCTGGTACTGTAATCCCCGGGACGCGCAACAACCGCAGTAATATGCGTGTTTATTATTGTTGTTGCTGTTGCTGTTTTGAGTGCGGTTCGGTTTATTTCTTTTGTCTATACTCTTAATATTATTAAAAAATACACCCAAGGGTACAACAATTCGGTCGATTCGGTTAGTTCCGTATTTTTTTTTTTTTTTGCTGCTCTTTTTCTTTTTGGTGGTGGCTCTTGACGTATTTTGACCATATTCTCAATAATCGTAGAACAGACGCATAAATTCAGTCTCTTAACCCCCCAGACAATTAGAACTAAAGCAGTTGCTTGTTGGCTATACTGCTGCGGCGGAGTAAAGCATGATGAACAGCGGGTGTTGTTACTGTTGTTGCTGTCCTCTGGTTGTGGCATGTGTACGTATGTACTTGTATACTTATATAGCTGTGACAAGCGTATATATTTACAGTTGAGTTAAAAAAAAAGTGCAGAAATCGTTTTATATCCATTGAAAAGGAATACAATTTAACAATGCGCCTGACATTCTGTTTGTTGCGCCAGAACTTAACTCAACTTCAGCTCAGCTCAAAAGTGATAAATGATGTTGCTTGTTTACTGCCATTGGCTTTTGAGTAGCAGGCAGGCATCACGTTTATTTGCGCTCTAAAATGTATTTTTTTTTTTTTTTCTTTTTACCATTTCTCTTTACAGTTTTTTTTTTTTGCTGCTACTGGTGCTGCTTCTTCTAAACCATCAAATGAATTGCAAACCATGTTAACTGTCATGTTAGCCAAACGACGAGTTGACAAGCGCTACGCTACATTTCATTACTGCGTCTACGTCTAACAAAAAAATGAATAAGCATTGCATAATACAATTTTCTATTTTGCAAATCAACTAATCTGTATGTGTGCTACGTAACAAATTGAAGTAACTGTAAGCGCCACGCACGATCTATAATTGAATAGAGCAGAAAAAAAAATAATAAAAAAGAGTTAAAAATTAAGTTAATGTCGAATTTTGATTGAAGATTGATTGATGTACTAGTTACATTGGCTTACATCTAAAAAAGTTCGCAAATTCATATCGACAAGCATTGCACGCATCCTCATTGGCCGCTGCGCGTGTGTCATCATAAAGAGCAATCGCTTCTGCACCGGCACACTAAAATTATACCATTCACAGGCATAATGTCCAAATGCCATTTCATCCTGCTGCAAAATGTAATAAAGATTTAAGCATTTGACATGTAAAATCAAAATGTTAATTGATTGAATAATGTAACACGAACAGAAACATTGTTTCATTAATTTTAACTACTGACAGAGATGGAAAGTCAAACAAATTAAAGAGTTTTAGCAGCAGGAAGTTGAGAAATTGAGTTAATGTTAGTTTAAAGCAATTGTAGATTAAGCCCAAAATTATGCTATAAACTATTGTGAAATGAATTACAATACATTCTGCATACTTTTATACTCTGAGTAAAATTTTTGACTGCTCTTCCGTCAAATCTTTTAAATTGATATCTTTTTATATCAAAATACTCAACCTACACATTCAACAATTAATGTTGCATGCCAATGATAAATCCATAAAATTGAAGACATTACAAATAGATATAGTATTATAAAGGTATAATCCATTTTTGAAGGTAGCTGAAATGAATGTTAATATAATTTATAAATTTAATTTAGAAATTTGATGTACAAATTTAATATGAATTTAATTTATAAATTTAATTATATAAATTTTATATTATATAAATGTAATTTATAAATTTAATTTTTAAATTTAATTTATAATTTTAATTATATAAATTTGATTCTATAAATTTAATATATAAATTTAATTATTTAAATTTAAATTTAATTATTTTATTTTATTTAATTTTTAAATTTATTTATATAAATTTAATTAGATAAATTGAATTATATAAATTTATTTTTATAAATTTAATTATATAAATTTAATTTATAAATTTAATTTATAAATTTAATTTTCTAAATTTAATTAAATAAATTAATTTTTATAAATATTTGATTATATAAATTTAATTTATAAATTTAATTATATAAATTTAATTTATAAATTTAATTATATAAATTTAATTTATAAATTTAATTATATAAATTTAATTTATAAATTTAATTGTATAAATTTAATTTATAAATTTAATTATATAAATTTAATTTATAAATTTAATTATATAAATTGAAATTTAATTATATAAATTTAATTTATAAATTTCATTTTCTAATTTTGATTTATAAATTTAATTTTCTAAATTTAATTATATAAATCTATTAATTTTCTAAATTTAATATATAAATTTAATTTATAAATGTATTTTATAAAATTAATTATATAAATTTATTTTATAAAATTAATTATATAAATTATATTATATAAATTTAATTTATAAATTTAATATATAAATTTAATTTTATAAATTTTAATTTAATTATATAAATTTAATTTATAAATATAATATACAATTTCTACTCCTTTTTATTTTGAATAATTTCTGAAAATCTTGAAGAAAACTTACGCCCATAATTAAAGCAAAAAATAGAAAACACATTTGCACAGAGAATATTATAAAATCGGCCATAACTGGCACGCGTATCAGTTGCTGCAATTCTTGGACGAATTCACGAATTTTTAGTTGTTCATCAACAAAAGTTTTGCAGAGTTCCAAGCGCCAATATGTTAATTCAGCAGCAGCTAAATTTTCAAGTTGTAATTTAGGTTGAATGCGTTTGATCTGATTTCATAGAGAAAAACAACAAGAAGAAGAAGAACAACAACAAGAGCAAATAGTAAATGTAATTTCTAAATGTGTTTTTTATGTATTTGTTGTGCATGATACTCACATCCATGGCAAGCACACGATGGTTGAGTATTTGCAACTTGAGGGTTACATACTTCATGAGGCACGTGATGAAGGTGTGCCACAAGGGAATTGTGGTAATGCCCAAACCTAATGCATACCATGGACCCAAATAACCGATAACAAAATTATCGTATAGTTCACCAAATGGAAACAGTTTAAACAGTAATATTGGCTTTGCCTCGCCACGTTGTACGGCAGCCACATTGAATACTTCATGTGGCAAAAAGATGGTGCGATAAATACAATCCAACCATGCCATTAAACCAGCCACCACCGATGGTAGCCACAATATACCCGTTATAGTGCGTACATAACGCTTTGTATTATGCAGCAGTTGCAATTCTTGCTCATTAGCCTCAAGCAGAAAGTTTTGCAGATCATCAATAGCTATACGTAACATTTGTATCACACCTGGAAACAGGGGAAAATGCAACAGAAGCAAGAGCAAGTCAAGTTTCAGTTACTTACGTTCACGTTGCACATATGCATTGAATGTGGCAACAGATACAGCCAAATATTGTACAGCTGTTGCCCAACTTGTGGCACCATCATTAAGATTCTCATAGCTACTGGCGAGACTGTTACGCGTCAACATCAATGCACAACTTACCCAAATTGATGCCGTAAAGACAGTGGCACGAAATAATGCAAAATATGGATGCGATTGCTTTGTAGATGCCACATAGCCATACCAGCGAAAGTAACGTAAATGTATGCCAAAAATAATATTATCAAAACTCTCCGGTGTTAACAATAAATCCTTAACTTTAAACATCTTGACTGTGACAAATTATAGTTCTGTCTGCTTGCTTTTATACTTGAAATATCTGCTTGTTTGTCAAGAGACACAATATTTATTATTATTATTGTTATTGTTATGAAGTGTGTTAACTGTTTAAGTGGTCTGCAATTTGAATATGTAAGGTGCTGCTGAAAATTGCATAGTATGTCATATAATTGTCATATGGATAATGGCTGTTATTTTCTTACTAACAATAACCAAAAAAAAAAATAATACGGCAACAACAGATGTTACCTTTCACTGTTCACCATACATCATTCACCATTGGAAATGGCAATTCGCGCAATTAGAATATAACAACAAATTAAATATAAAATCAAAGGACAAAACAAACGTTTAACTATCATTTGTATTGAATGCATGCAGCAGTTGAGTTACTCAACTACTGTGGTTCACAATGCTTTAAAATTGTAGCTAAAATTTTGATTATTTTATATTTTGGAAATTACATTTTAGACAAGCTTAAAAATAGTTAAAATAATTCATTTTTTATTTTCAGCATCCTTGACATTTATGCAATATTAAAGAATTATTTTGAATGACAAGAAAACTGAAAAATTGTAATAAATTATTTATAAAATTATTCTTGGCATATATAAAAAATAATAAAAATATTTTTAAGGGTAAATTAATCCAATATTCTAGAATACACTTAAAAACTTAAAATAATATTTTAAAATTTTTTTTTGTATTTATTTTATATTATAGAAATTAAATTATACAATGTGCTTGAAAATTGTTTTAATAATTTTTTTTTATTTGTATTTATTTTCAGCATCCTTGATATTTATGGAAAATTAAATAATTATTTTCAATGGCAAGAAAACTGAAAAATTGTAATTTATTATTTATAAAATTATTTTTGGTATATATAAAAATTAAAAAAATATTTGTAATGGTAAATTAATCCAATATTCTACAAGCGAAAATACTTATAACAATATTTAAAAAAATTTCCTATTCTTATTTTATATTTTAGAAATTAAATTTAACAATTGGTTGTTTTAATTTTTTTTTTTTATAATTTTTAATTATTTTCAGCATGCTTGGCATTTATGGAAAATAAAAGAAATATTTTTAACGGTAAATGAATTGAAAAATAGTAATAAATTATTTATAAAATAAATTTTGGCATATATAAAAATTTAAGAAATATTTTTAAGGATAAATTACTTAAATATTCTATAAGTAAAAATACTTTAAATAATATTTTAAAAATTTCTTAGCAATTTTATTATGATTTTTTTATGTAAAAATTTTTCAATTCTTAGAAATGAATTAAGAAATTATTAATTAAATAAATTAAATTTATATTTTTTTATATAATATACATTTTTTTAATATACATTTTTTTATATTTTTTTAATATTTTTCTTATTTTATAAATTATTATAAAATAATTTGTTAATTTAAGAAAAATTGATTTTTATTTGTAATATATAAGAAAACATTAATAAACTAATTACATAAATTAATTTTATATTTATTCTCACAAAATTTGAAATTGAACACAAACATCTTCCTGCAAATACCTGAAAATCTTTCCATACCTAGAGTTTACTCAGACATTGATTAAATATTTGACTATTTCATTTGCTATTCTTAGCATACAAACTATATACATATCATTATTAGCTAATTAAGGTGAGTGCCTTAACTTAACCCATGCCCAATTGCTTACACACAAAAACACACATGCACAGACATGCACAATACTGTCAAAAACATGTCAAACTGAAAAACTAACATATTCCCCAGTCACACTCCGCTCTGTCGTTGGTAAAAGTGTACGAAAAGTTCATCAAGTTTAATTTCGCTAACGAAATTTCAACTTGTATGCAGATCTCTCTGCACTTAAAACCATTTGACATTACACTTTTGTTTAGATACTTTGCTACTACTGCTTCTACGACTTTGTCTTCTTGTGCTGCAGAGTTTTTCGTGCCCAAACATGAGCCCAAACTAATGTGTGTGTGTGTGTGTGTGGAAAAAGTTTGTTAGTCCAAAACAAAAAAAAAAAAGTAGGTGCCAGAGAGCGTAACATGCAAATCTAATTTGAAACTTAGGAACAACATTTAAAAGTGAAATATGCAAAATACAATATGTATGTGTATGTATATGTGTGTGTAGCAGTGTTAAGGGCTGCAGCAAAAGGAATATTTATCTTTTTAGTAGATACATTAAGAAATTGTAGTAAAATTAACTACTATAAGTTATTTACTAACTTTTTCAAAACGCATCAAGCATAAATTTTGATTAGATGAATTTCATTTTTTTTTTTTCATTTTTCATACAGTTGAAATTTTATGACTAAAAGTAGAAATAGAACTTCAATTATGAGCAGCTGAACACGTGTATAGCATATTTGCAATACCCGGTAACTGTGTTAATTTAGGGTATATTCAGGTATAGCAGTGCGTGATAGTTACATTGAGATGCAACTATTCTTTAACTGCCGCAGCTTCAACTAAAGTTGGTAAATTTTTCCATTATTTTTTGTTGTATTAAATGCAGGGTATTCAACAGTCGCTGACTAGAACTTGGGCAATTTCTTCAGCTATATTTTTATATTTTTTTTTTGAAATAGAAATCCTTTAGCTTATTCAATGCTTTACACAAATTGACGTTCAATCAGAAACGTTTTTTATTTTTTTATTTTTTTCTTATTCTGTTGTTCCCTGTAGTTACTGCTGCAATGATTGACATTGGCCTTTTGGTGACTTTTGACCAATTTGTTGAATGGCTGCCTTCATCAAATGCTCCGATTACAGCAAGCTCTACTAGCACTCTTAAATTTCTAACTCGAATTTTTAAAAAAGAATTGAAACTGGAAACTGCAAAATATTTTCAAAATGCGCAACATAAGAGAGTAGCAGTAGCAGCAGCAGCAGTTGCAGCAGCAGTAAGCAGCAGCAGCAGTAGAAGAAGCGGCAGCAGTAGAAGCAATCAGCAGCAGTAAAAGCAGCAGCAGCAGCAGTAGTAGTAGCAGTGGAAGCAAACAGCAGCTGGCAGCACAGTAGAATCAGCAGTAGAAGTAAGCAACAGCAGCAGTTGCAGCAGCAGTAGAAGCAGCAGTAGCAGCGGAAGCAAACAGCAGCAGGCAGCACAGTAGAAACAGCACCAGTAGTAGTTGCAATAGTAGCAGCAGCAGGCAGCAGTAGCAGCAGCATCAGCAGTAGCAATAGCAGCAGCAGCAGCAGTAGAAGCGGCAGCAGTTGCAGCAGCTGTTGTTAATGGCATTAAATGACATGTAAGTAGATTCCCATTGCTCTTTGCTGTTGTTCAATTTGTATTTTGAGCAGGCAATAAAAAAAAAAATAATAATAATAATGTTAAGCGCATGTGAAATGACAAATCATATGCAATTCTTAGACTTTTTTTTGCCAAGGATTATTGGTTGGATTATATGTATGTATATTGTATATGCAGCAGATATACATATATATCTTTTATTGTAAGTGTGTGTGTGTGTGTATAGCATCGGGTGTTTGGCTGCCATAGTCATAGCACCGAATGTCATCGTCTATTTCACAATTTGCATTTAATATCCTTGTGTGAATAATTTACAAATGCAATAAACGTAAATGCGTTCTAGGCAATGCGCACTCAGACAACGTTTCAAGTTACGAGAATAACTATCTATCTATCTATCTATCTATGTATATATGTATATATATATATATATATATATATGTCTGTCTGTGTATTTGTAGTTATACTTGCATAGCGCAAGCAAATCGACGAGTCGAAAGCATTGCAAATGCTTCAGACGTTCAGCTTTCTCTCTCTTACACTCTCACTCTGTGTGTTTGTGTGCAAAGCAGCTGCAGGCGCTGTTTTGTTGCCATTGCCGTTGTGTCTGTGTTTCACTCTACGCATATTTTGTATGTTGCATGTTTTGCAACTGTCTGTTATGTTTGTTGCTGTTATGTTGTTTGTGTGTTTGCAAATGTGTAAATGCATTCGCATTTGCTATATCTGCCCCTGCTCAAGATATATTTCACTCTTCCCTATCTCTCTCTCTGTCTCTCTGATACTGTCGCTGTTGTCGTCTTGTTGTGTCGTGTTGGCGTGAAATTTGCTGTAAGCAATAAGCCTGTAAGGATATTGAAAGTCACTCGTTTCTGGTATTTACTTATGCATTTGTTTCATGTTTGGCAAAATGATGCTGCACACACACACACACACAGAGAGAGAAAGAGACAGACAGACATACATACATACATACAAAGGACACATAAGAACGACACAGTTGTGAATGTTGATGGCATGCACAAAATGGAAAATAGCATGTGGCAATGGCAGAGTAGTAGACAGAGAGAGAGAGAGATGACTATATAGTAGTACTAACTGAATTGGCTTTTGCAGCTTTTCACGCTACATTTGCACTTTAGCCTTAGCCATAGCCATAGCCAGTAATCGGATATTAGTTGGTTTTACTTATTGTTATGGCATATTTATTGCCAGTCAAAATTGCAATTTGCGCTTTTACGTTGCGTTTTACATTTGCCATACAAAACCTCACATAACTTTTCAAGCTTTGCCGATAAGTGTTAACTATATGCTTTTGCTGTATATTGCATATAAAAAGTCTTTGCTCTCTGTGCATGCAGTTTGCTTTGTGGTTTTTACTTGACTTTTTCCCCACATTCTCTTTTCATATGTGTATGTCTGTGTGTGTGGGATTTGCGGTCAAGACTTTACAACTTTGCAATTGTTTAATGCCAACTGATAGCATTGGCTGCTAAGCATCAGCATCGGAATTCCAATATCACATTTTAGTTCATTTCCTAAAGCGCAAAAGGCAACAACAAACAAACAAACAAACAGCCAAAGAATGTTGCACAAAAGCAACAAAAATTGCAAGACAACACAAAATACAGTAGATGAAGAAGAAACAAAAAAAAAAAAAAACTAACCAAAACCAATTGAACTTTGTATTTTCTCTATTTGTAAAAAAAAAAAATAAATATAAAAAAAAAAATAAAAAAAAAAATAAATTTATTTTATTTGTTCTCTTTAACAGTTGCAACTGTGCACAACAAAGTTCAAAGAGAGTTAAACATTTGCAGAATTTACACTCATGCCATATCTCTGCTAAACACTGTAGACAATGGCAGGAAGTTCGTCCTTAAAAAAGCATTTATGTTATGAAATATTGTTATATATTTAACCTTAAATCAAGTCTTTTAAAAGTTCATAAACTTAAAGCGCAAGAAGTTTGAGTCTTTGTGTAATAATTTGTGTATGTGTGTGAGAGGGAAGTGTAGCAGTAGTAGCAGTAGTAGGTGGTATACGGGCGCCAACCAGCCACTAAATTGTTTACACGCAATTTCATCAAAACAATAAATCATGCAGTTGTAACGGCGGCACAACAAAGGCGGCGACAGAGTCGACGTCGACAGTGGGCAGAGACAGAGAGAGAGACGACGACGACGACGATGGCGGCGTCCGTTTTGCTTTGGCGACGTGACGTCAAGTTGACATTTGGTGAAAATCAAATCAAAAGCATTTTTCCGCACAGCGGAAGTGGCGTTAGCTACGGCTCCACACACACACAAACACATACAGAACTCAAGTCAAACTTGGCAAACACACATTTATAACTAGACGAGACTCTAAAGGCAAAGCAAAAGAATAAGAGAGAGCAAGTATGTTTGTGTGTGTGTGTGTGTGTACGTGTCGCTGGCAATAAACTTGACGACCAGAGTCATCAATCCTGCAAAAGAAGAAAAAGAGAAAATTTTGTGCTGCACAAGAGGCAACAAGAAAAAAAAGTTTCATTTTTCCTACACAATTTTGTGTACTTTTTTTTTTTTGTTATTTAATTTATAAGTATAACATTTAATATTAATTATACGCCATGTAAGCCCATAGACCATTTGTCCATTTTTAGCAAAAGTTGAGCGCGCTGCTAAAGTCAAGCCAAGCGCTTAAATAGTAAGTACGAGTATTTGTGCATCGCTCGGTTACCAGCCGCTTTTCATTTCATTCATAAACTATGCATGTTTATTTGCACTGCAGCTGTGCTGGCCAGCATTGTGGCCAGGCCATAAAGGACAGCGGCATCTACTGACGCCACAACGATAGCGCGATGCCACCAAAAGGCGTGGGAGTGCGAGAGATAGAGAGAGAGAGAGAGAGAGAGAGCTGATGCTGCAGCTGCTAGAGCAAGTCCTGCTCAAGCGGACAGCAGCAGGGGGCATCGGCAGCATTGGCAGTAAGCACGAAGTAAACTTCTTTCTGCTTCTTTCTGCTTTTTCAGCCCTTTTTACTTGCTCTTTGGAATTACAACAGAAAATTAAGCATAAAAAATGTGTACGACCAGCAGTTACTCTCTAAATTTAATTTAAATATTTATTTTCATTACAGATTTAAGGAAATTTCATATTTGATTAGTTAATTAATTTAATTAATTAATTTTAATTAAATTAATTTCAATAATTAATTTAAATATTTAATGTGATTATTTCAATTAATTTAATGTAATTAATTAAATTAATTTAATTAATTTAATTTTAATTAATTAATTTAATTAATTTATTTGATTTATTTAATTTATTTAATTTGTTTAATTTTATTTATTAAATTTATTTAAATAGCTTATTTTATTTTATTTATTTTATTTAATTTATTTAATTTATTTAATTTATTTAATTTATTTAATTTATTTAATTTATTTAATTTATTTAATTTATTTAATTTATTTAATTTATTTAATTTATTTAATTTATTTAATTTATTTAATTTATTTAATTTATTTAATTTATTTAATTTATTTAATTTATTTAATTTATTTAATTTGTTTAATTTATTTAATTTATTTAATTTATTTAATTTATTTAATTTATTTAATTTATTTAATTTATTTAATTTATTAAGTTTATTTAATTTATTTATTTTATTTATTTTATTTATTTTATTTATTTTATTTATTTTATTTATTTTATTTATTTTATTTATTTTATTTATTTTATTTATTTTATTTATTTTATTTATTTTATTTATTTTATTTATTTTATTTATTTTATTTATTTTATTTATTTTATTTATTTTATTTATTTTATTTATTTTATTTATTTTATTTATTTTATTTATTTTATTTATTTTATTTATTTTATTTATTTTATTTATTTTATTTATTTTATTTATTTTATTTATTTTATTTATTTTATTTATTTTATTTATTTTATTTATTTTATTTATTTTATTTATTTTATTTATTTTATTTATTTTATTTATTTTATTTATTTTATTTATTTTATTTATTTTATTTATTTTATTTATTTTATTTATTTTATTTATTTTATTTATTTTATTTATTTTATTTATTTTATTTATTTTATTTTATTTATTTTATTTATTTTATTTATTTTATTTATTTTATTTATTTAAATTATTTAATTTAATTAATTTATTTAATTCTTTTAATTTATTTAAAGTTACAATAGTTAAGCTTCCCCCTTTAATGTTAGAGCATTTAGATAAATGAAAGAAAGCGCGTAAAACGACGCAGCCAAGTAAAACTCTATAATGTTTAAATTGTGGCTGGTTTCTGGCTATCACACACACATACACACACACACACACACATACACAGAAAAAAACACGCGTAGTTATATGTATATATATGTATATACATAATATAGAGCAAGTGAAAAATCAGCAGCGAGTTTTTATTTGCATTAAGAAATTATAATTATGGCAGCTGGTTTGTTGGTTGCCAGCCATGTTGCTGCCTGCTACCCGTTGCCTGCTGCTTACTGCCTGCAACGCTGCTGCTGCTACTGCTGCTGCTTGGTTACTTGGTTTTATCAGCTTTTGGGGTTACTTTCGCCCTTTTTTTTGTTGTTGTTGCCATTGCTTGCCTTCTTCTCTTTGTAGTACTTCTTTACTTGCTGCAGGCATGGCAGTGCTGCGTAGATGGGTTATAACGGGAGACGCACACTTTTTAATTGAAAAGTGCAAAATAATGTTAAAGAAAAGTAAAAAGTAATCGCGGCGCAAAGTATGCTTGCAAGTATCCAACCATTACTTTTAGCAGCCATTCTTCTATACTACACTGGGACCAGTAACAGACCCATTCTCAGTTATAGTAACCACTTCTCAGCTCTTAGCTTTCAGTTCTCATTTCACAGTTATTCTCATACTCTCATCCTCATTCTCATTCTCAGTGCCATTCCCATTCCCATTGCCCTATCCCATTCCTTTTGCTGATCCCGAGAGGCATGCCACTGTTTGTACTATGTGCCCGAGCATTGTGTGCCGTGCAGATGAATGCAGTTTTTTGTTCAACTGCGCAAAGGGGTCAGCTCCAGATGAGTAGTAGTGGGAGTGCAGAGCAGGAGAGGTTTGGCAGGGTTTTTTTTTTTTTTTACTTGTTGGGTCGCTGCCCTGTCGTTCCCTTAACTGGGAGCTCTGCTTGTAAAAATAGAAATTCTGACTTCAGTTAAGAATGAAACAGAGTCTTTGGGGGAATTTAAGCCAAAGGCTATCTGAGTTTTAGCCTAAGCTCTTGGCAAGCCAACAGAAAGTTTGTAGTTGCAACTCATAATTGAGCAAAAAGAAAACATTAACTAATGAAAAAAAAAAAATAGAAACAGAAAATTAATTTACATTTTTTAAATATTTTTATTTCTTTATATAAATATTTTTAAATATTTATATTTCTTTATATAAATATTTTTGGAACGTTTATTTTTATTTATAAAAATATTTTTAAATATTTAAATTTATTAAAAATATTATAATATTATTATAAAAATATTTTTAAATATTTAAATTTACTTTAATAAATATTTTTATTTGTATTTCTTTATATACATATTTTTAAATATTTTTTTTTAAATATTTTCGAATATTTATTTAAATATTTTCGAATATTTATAAAAGAATTTTTTAATATTTATATAAATATTTGTATATATTTATAATATATTTTTAAACATTTTTAATATATTTTTAAATATTTATAATATATTTTTAAATATTTATATCTATTTATAAAATTATTTTTAATTTTAATTAACATATATAAATATTTTTAAGAATATTTATTTATTTATATAAATATCTTTAAGAATATTTATTTAATTTTAATATATATTTTTGAATATTTGTATTTATCTATATAAATAGTTTAAAATATTTAAATTAAAAAAAAAATATATATATTATATATTTAAAATAATCTCTTAATTAAATCACATATTTAAAATATGCTGAAGCTGCTGCTACGCCTTGTTATTTTCCCGTGTTAGCCAAATAACTAATATTCACGTCTCACGACTTTGTATGCTGCATATTTTGCATTAACTGGATGAAATGCACATTTATTCATTTATCAATAATTACGTCACTTAGAACACTTTGCACACTTGCATACCGTACGGTAAAGCATACTTAAAATGCATACAATTTTCCACTTCATATGCAAAAAAAAAAATAACAAAATTGGAATGCAGATGCTGAATAGATGCGCATACAACAATGTTGCTTACCTGGCAACGAGTCTGGCCAGCAGCACAGCTGCATTTTGTTCTTGTTGTTGTTTCAGTTGTTGTTGCTGTTGTTGTTGTTCTAGTTGTTGATGATTTTGTTGGCGAAATGAAGCATGTAATTCACAATTGAGAGAGTTGAACGGATCGCGCTTCAATTCGCTCTACAAGTAATTTCAAATTGATGGCGCGAAAATTACGACAAACGCCGCGGGGCCAATGTCAAGAAGCCACGTTAAGAGCAGCAACAACAGCGGCAGCAGCGTAACCGTTAGAAAAGCGCAACTTGAGTCAAGTCAACTGTGAAATAAGCTTCAAGTCGATGCCGATGCCGAGATGCCGCTATTGCTGCTGCTGTTGCTATTGCTGCTTATGTTGTAAGTACTAGTCGTGGCAGTTGTAGCTGTTGCTCTTGCTGTTGCTGATGGTTAAAATGTTACACAACAAGTGAACATTTCATTTTTGACCCGGGGAACTAATTGTGCGCACAATTGATGATCAGGCGCTGTGGGCGTGGCAGTCACTTAGCCAACAGCCAAATGACTGAACGCTGATTGAGCATACCAAAAAAAAAAAGAAAAATAAAATAAAAAGAAAAGAAAAACGAAACGAACTAAGGAACTCAAGAACTTGCAGCAGCTTTTTGAGTGTACTTGTTGTAAGTGTGTTAGTATGTGTGTGTGTGTGTGTGGCGCCTGTTAGTTTTGGTTCTTAGTTAGCAAATTGGCCTACAAACTTGTCACCATTTATCACACTCAGTGTCAGCATATCAAACGGCCGAAGCAAACATCATTTTTACCAAAGTCGTAAACTTTTTGAGCAACGCTCGACAAAAATTGCGTGTCGAGAACATAAAATGACACTTAAAAGCAACGAGAATAGTATAGTCAAAGCATCAGGGGAACACATCTACACACACACACAAACACAAACACATATACAAATATAGTGAGAGTGTGTACCGTGTCTCACACTCAATCAGGTATCATTTAGGCCTGGCAAACCATCAATCTTCAATCTTCAATGGCATCGTCGTCGTGAGCTACTTTATCTTGAATGACATGCAGACATACTCGATACTAGTAGTACTATACCAGACTCTCGCTAGATACTCGATGCATGATGTTCTATACATTTATAGATATATATCTTCTCTTTGTAGGCTGGTAGGCAAATGTATTTGGATTTGCCAATGGCTTTTGTTTGCCCAACAATAACAATTGATGTCACTAGCAGCAGCAGTAGCAGCAGAAGCCTCACAGCATCTGCCCCTTCGCCCTGTAAAAAAAAAAAAACCAACTACACTAAAAGCCTAAAAGAGCGAAACCAAGAGAAACGCATTTTGTGTCACATACTTTCAGGCGCCTGCCGAAATTGTCACAAATTTTAGCAATGAGAGAGAGAGAGGGGGATAAACAGAATGATATATGTATGATCTGTCACTAGGGAAAAGGTATTGGGGCGGCGTGTCTGCTATAGACACACAAAAGTATGTTGATAAACACTTCCACAAAATTTATCATGCAAAGATAGTTAGTGTATACATAGTAAATATTGTATATATTCTTTGCTTGTTTGCACACATTTTTATTATTTATGAAATTATGTTTGTGCATTTTCGTGTAGTAAAAATTTAAATATATAAGTCAAAATTCGTCGGTTTATTATATTTTATTTTTTATATTTTTATTTATTTATTATTTTTATTTATAAATAATTAAATATTATTTTATATGATTTTTTATATTTATTTTATTATTTTTATTTTATATTTTTATATTTATTATTTTATAAATTTTTGCTTAATAATAATACACATTATTTTAATTTATTTCTGTAATTTTATTAATTTATAAATAAATATAAATGTATATAAAATTTATTTTATTTTTTTTAATATTATTTTATTAACTTTTATTTTTATTAATTTATTTATTTAAATTATTTATAATTTTATTATTATTTTATTTAATTATTTTAATAATTTTTATTTTTAGTAATAATTTTATAATTTATATTATATATATATTATATTAATTTATAATTTAGTGCAACAATTTTTTTTTTTTTATTTAATTTACTTTTACTTTCACTATAATAATAACCGCAGCTGCTTTTGACAGGCACTTTTGGAGCGTCTTCCAGCGTCTTGTCAACCCTTTAAGAATTAGAGTTATGCTACCCCTTATTCCTTATGCTTGTGGCAGTAGCAACCCTTTTTCGTTTTTGATATCTTCAACTGCAACACGTTTGTGAAGTGCAACGCTTTTTGGTCGTTTGAACAATTCACATAGCTCACGCCTACACACACACACAAAAAAAAAAGTAAACGTGCAGGATCTCTAGATGAAGAAATATTTCTCGGCCTTGTATATTTTCTTCACATTCAGACCACATGAATCTGAACCCTTTGAGGCTATATACGCTACCCATTGCATTGGGTAAAGCCATTGACACTGGCAGCAGCAGCAGTACAGCACAGCACAGCACGCGCTTTTGTGCGAAAATATGCAATTGAAATGTTAAATAAATAAAGGCGTAAATACTTGAAGGGCAAAAGTAACGCGACAAGCACAACATTCAAATGCTGTTGTGTTCAGCTCTGTGGCAGAAATATGAATATACACACACACACACAAATATAAATACACATAAACACAAATAACATTCATAGTATAATATTAAAAAAAAAAATCAAGTTGGAATTTCTAAGCAAAGGTTCAACAAGACAATCAAATACTCTATAAAAATAATTATAGAAAAATTAAGTAATTATTAATATTAATTAGCAATAAATCTAAATTTAATTTTAATTCAAATTTAAAATTTTTTTAAAAATTATTTAGAATATTTAACAGGAATCTGTCGAAAATTCTCATATGCATATTGACACTTCATAAAAATCAATCAGTGCATCTCAAAAGGCACAAATTATTATGAAATTTGTCTTGTTTTTTTTTTTTGAGCACTTACAGAATTGTTGGGTATACTATAATACTCTATAAACAAAAATATATACGAGAAATTTATATATATATATATGTATATAGATAAAGGAGTAAGAGCAAGCAAAACCCGTTATGCATTCCATAACTCTGAAGTCGTCGTTGTTGTCGTCGTCGTCGTCAGACGTTGACGTTGAAATGAATGAATGAAAATATGCAGGCAACGACGTGATTCTCGGCGACAGCAATAGCGACGACGCCATATTGTTTTGGATATGGAATGGATGAAATGGTAGATGAAGACAGTATGAGGGAGGCCCCCGAGAGAAGTGGCAAATGGAGCTGTTGCTGTTATAGCTGTTGCTGTTGTCAGAGCTAAAGTTGAAGAGTTTTGGGGCGCCATTGGGAAACGTAACCGTTAGCAATGGCATTGCAAGTACGGTAACCGTTAGCGTTACCGTTACCGTTACCTGTTTACGGCTACCTCTACTGGGCCACCAAAGAGATGAACGATGAACGTTGAACGAGGGAGCAGGAAGAAGGGAACGTCGACAGCAACGGACGTTGGCAAAAAGGAAATATTCGCATTTTGCTCGTTGGCATTTTCTGTCGAGTTCAGCGTAAATTCATTCATTTCCACTTGAATTTACAATTATGCGAAACTGTTGTTGAATGGGTTTTGACTTTGCCAGGGGTTTTTGTCGAGATTGGGTACAGCAGAGTTTGGTGTTGGTTCTGGTACTGATTCTGATTCTGGTTCTGGTTCTGGTTTGCTTGGAGGTTTGAGTATGGTAGCTGTTGCTTGTGCTGTTTGTTATTTTCTTCTTTTATTTTTTGGGTTTGAGTTTTCGTTTATGCATATTTCCTGTATTTGCCATTGGCAGCATCAGCAACAACCTCGCTATTTAGCTTTTAATAAACTCTGCAGCTCTATCATTCTCATTCCTATTCTGTCTTGCTCATTGACTGCAACTTGAGCTTAGAAGCGTACAGTTTCCCCAGTTTCCAAACTATCTGCAATCTGCTCTTGATTCTTGGCACTCAGCTACTAGAACTAACAGAGATCGCAGCTTTTCTACCAGCTTCCAACCATTGCCAATTGTCAACAGCAGCAGCGGCAGTAGCTGCTGCTTCAAAGTTTGCTGCCACAGCGTTGCCAAGGTGCGTATGAAAGCTGCGTATGGAATCTCAATGATGGGATTTGTTTACTGAATGCTACTGGAATGTAATTAACTTTATGAGGTGTGCATGTCAGGGGCGATTAAGTGTATGGAAATATGAAAATACATCTATATATATATATATATATGTGTGTGTATTTACAATTTATGCTTAGGTTAACTCAACACTTTACGGAAGTTGCACCGCAGGGAGTTATTTTATTCTAATCATGACTTACACTTCACTTCATTTATTCACATGAAAATTTAAATATTCAACGTTGATAAAATTGCCAAAAAAAATTTCTTATAAAGTGAAGAAATTCAAGCTAGAAAATTTTTTAAAAAACTAAAACAAAAAACTTGCAATCATATTTTCTCCATTTTTATATAGTACAATAAAAATCTCTTGAAATTTTTCAAAACTTTTCTTTAGCAAAATTTCAATAGAACTTAAGCCAACATTTCCGGCTAACAGAACTTTTTGCATAGTCAAAGGCAAAAATATGGAAGTATATTTCTATTTTCTACTTTCATTCGATGCTCAATTTTACAGTTCTGATCCTTTGCATATCCTTCTATCTTGTATATTTGAGTTTCAATATAAAAGTCAGTCTACTATTTCCATAGGCAGCGTCATCGACATTGACATCGACGATGCCGCCTACAACTAATCAACAATTCGCTCTCTCTCACTCTTTCTTTCTCTGTCTTTATCACTCGCTCTTATACAATTTTTGCAATAAAAACTTTTTGCAGCAAAAAACTTGCAAAACTTGAAAAAGTTTTTTTTGATATTTTTTTTTTTTTTTTAGCTGCCTAACTGCAGGACACTTGAGTGCCAGTTGCTATGCTGCAATTCAATGTCATATCCTTGAAAGCTAAAAAACAGACCGCACAAGCTTATATATGTATTTGTATCTATATCTATATCTATATATAGAAAGAGCGAACGAGAGAGAGAGAGAGAGAGAGAGAGAGAGAGAGTAAAAAAAAGTATCAAAAGTAAAGTTTTGTTATTGAAAGTTCATCGATGAATGTGGAATAAAAAAAAGGCAAAAGCATTGCCAGGAGCAACCAAGATCCCGTTATACTCTAACTGAGCGTCATCATATCGGAGACTGAGAGTGACTGCAGCAGTTTGTAGCCAGTTTCCTTGTGGCTGCTTACAGCCCATTTCCTTTTAGCCATTTCAACATTTCAACATTTTCAATTTCTTTTGTAGCTACAATATGCAATGGCACATTGTAAGCAGTTTTGTCCTGCGTTTGGAGATCCGTCTCTACTAATTTCCTTGGCCATCCTTGGCAAGTCCAGACATATCCTGGCAGCCAGCAAAGCCTGCTAACCAGCCGACCTGTCTCCATAGTCTAGTACGTAGCAACATTTCTATATGAAAACATAGAGAAAGGGAGGCAATGCGTTTGGGAGCCTTGCCCGTCGCTGTTTGCATTTTTATTTGTATTTCATTTTCAATTGACTGGCAGCAGCAGCAGCAGTAGCAGCTCAGTGGCAACAGTAGCTCAGCGCCTACCTGGGGGCACTACCTGAACTTTACAGTTGAAGCTTTGTATACTTCAGCCATTCATCAGAGTTATTTACTTTTTAACGAGTTGATTTCATTCAATTTGTTTGCCCAGGTTTCAGTGGCTATTACTGACTCTGCAAGCAAAAAGAAAAAAAAATAAAGGGTTGCTCCTCCTCCTTATGCTTTCCCACTCTTTTCTGACACTAATCCACACTTGAATTTTACTTAAAGCTGCTTTTTATAACATTGCATTACGCAATTCAATTGCATAATCAATAAATTTTATTATACAAATATAATGATGTAAGCTTTTCTCTTTGCCACAAGATTTATATATTTATTTTCAGTTTATTTTAGACTATTCAAAATGGTTGTACATTGAGAGTGTAAACATTTAAGCACTTGAAAGTATTGTAGGCGACATCACATGATCCCACACCATCAATTTCTCGACAATTGTCCAATATTTTTCCAGCCTCCTTATCCGTTGGCCTTATATGTGAAAATCTAAAAATTCCATAGCCTGATAGCCGACCAGCGTTATCCACAACATCAAATCGTCTTAGCATACACTTTAAACTGCATTTAAATGTTTCAGTTTCTTCAATTTCAGTTTGTTGAATAAGTGAAAAAATATCATAAATAGTTAAACCATGCCATTGCATACATTTCCTTAATGCTTCATCTGTATCATGATGATCATTAATATCACTATCGCTGCTATCACTATCGCTGCTATCACTATCATTGCTATCACTATCACTATCACTATTATCAGTATCATTATTATCACTATCGTCATCATCACTATCATCATCATCATCATCAGCTGACCGTACGTTGAGGGCAATACGATCATTGTGTTCATTATGAACATCGGTAGCATTATGGACATCAACCTCAGCCTACAGTAAATTTATATTTTATTAATATTTTTCATAGTTTAAAATTTCGAAATCTTACCGTTAACACTAGCTGCAGGAAGCAGAGCAATAAGCCAAATATTATCAACGATTTCATTTTGAATACTGATAGATATTGAAACAAACTTGAAGTTTTTATAGAAATAGAAAATACTTCATAATGAATAAATAAATAAATAAATATTTTAAAAGTCAAATATTATAATTAGTTTTTTAATAGCTTTTAAATAAATTTTTTTTTTTCATGGATTTCAAACTTTTGTGACACCTAAAGTGTACTAATCCAAAGTTTGCTTATGATTACACATTATAATTTTAAATTTTTTTAACTTTCTCTATATAATATTATAATAATTATAACAAATAAAAGATTTATTAATTTTATTTAATTTAATTTTTTATTCAAATAAATATCTATAATAAACAGTAAGGCATCCGAAAACTTTATGCATACATAATAATAGAAACAGTTAAATTATAATAAAAATGTTCACTGCAGAAAAAATATCGAGAAGAAAAAGAAGTGACTTAGCCAATTTGATTAAAATGGTTCCCTGTTGCTTGGATTTTTCAAGAATTTTATCGTAAAAGCATAGCAACAGAAATAGAGCGGAAGGTATATGTACTCAGCTGCTGAATGAAGTCTGATCGTAGGACGCTGACTGAAAGGGACGCCAATATTTCGATAGTCCTGCTAGATTTAGTAGCTTTCTTCTGAATAGAGTATTTGGCGAGTTTGAGTCAGTCTGGGGAACACCTCTATCTATGCATCTGGAAAAATACTTTGTGCATTCATACTATAATAAATTGTAAGTCCTATGAACAGCTTCAGGCTGCTAACCAATACTCCAAATACAATAAAATGATAAGAGAAAAATTTGATATATTTATAGAATACAATTTAATACAATTTAAAATAAAATAATCAATTTTTTTTTTTATATTCAGAAAATAATATATATTTATATGAGTTTTGCTTTTAACAACTAGGAACTAGATTTTGAACGTCCACAAGCTGTGCGGCATTTATTTTAATCTACTTTTCATTAATAGGATAAGCATTCAAGCATTCGAAAGTATCAAAGGCTAAATTACATGATCCCGTACTTTCAATATTCTTGCATTTATCCATCACTTTGTGATATTGTGCAGTCGTTGCGGACTTAATATTTCCAAATGTATACAAAAATCCAGAGTTCAATAGCCGTCCAGTATTATCCACCACCTCAAAGCGTCTTAGTAGACACTTTAAACTGCATTTGAATGTTTCAGTAACTGCAATCTCAGTTTGTTGAATAAGTGCTAAAATATCATACATAGTTAATCCATGCCACTCCATACATTTCATCAATTCTTTATCTTCAGCTTGAGTAGACCGTACATATCGGGGAATAAGATCATTATGTTCATTATGAACATCGGTAGCATTATGAACATTAATGTTAGCCTGCAAAGTTATATTTAGTGACTATTTTTCATATATTAAATTTCAAAATCTTACCGTTAATACGAGCTGCAGGCAGCAAAGCAACAAGCCAAATATTATCAACGATTTCATTTTGAATACTGATAGATATCGAAAGAAACTCAAAGCTTTTATAGAAATAGTAAATACTTCATAATGAATAAAGATGAACAACTGTTAAAAGTCAAATATTATAATTAGATTTTTAATAGCTTCGATTATTCAAAATTCTAATATATCTTTATAATATTATAATAATTATTACTAATAAAATAAATAACATAACTGGAAGCGCAGTTGCTAAATAATCATTGTATTATTGTTCATTTTATTTAATTAGAAAATGTTAATAAAAATGGAGACTTTTGAGTACTTTCATTTTATATAATAATAGGAAAACTTAAATTTAAAATGATAGCAAGAAATACGGAAAGTATCCTGTCCCTACAAATTCCATTAAAATTATTTTCTTGTTGCTACTTTTACAAATACTACGGACAATAGAAATACTTCAATAATTATACATAATACATTAATATATATAAAATAAATATATATATTTTTTGGAATTACAAATATTTCTCTATATCTAATCATACTACGATGAATTGTAGATTTATTTTTCAGCTGCAGACAGCTTCGCAACACTTAAAATACAATGAAATGATAACTGAATACACTGCACAAGAAAAATTTTGATATTTTTATAGGAATAAAACAATTTGAAATAAAGTTATTCATGAATTTTTTCATACTCATATATAATATTAAAAAATACTAAATTTATTATTTCCACATATTTTTCATAGCTTAAATTTCAAAATCTTACCAGAGCAATATGCCAAATATTATCAACGATTTCATTTTGAATACTGATAACGAAAGAAACTCGAAGTTTTTATAGAAATAGAAAATACTTCAAAATGAATATAGATGAACAACTATTAAAAGTCAAATATTATAGTTAGATTTTTAATAGGCTTCGATTATTAAAAATTCTATTTTATATAAAATTTGAATATTATTAAGAATAAAATTACTAAAAAACTGAAAAAACTAAATGTTTCCTGTGTCTTTGATTTTCTAAAAATTTTGTTAATGTTGTCATGGAATGCTGTCAATGTTGAGCAAAAGAATTACTTCAATATAGGGAAATATTTGTTATACCTTATCAACGAATATTACCCATTACAGAAGTTGTTCGAAATTGTAGGAAAGCATTAAGAAAAGTATTTTATCCAAAAATTTTTGAATATCTGAAGCAGTAATTGTATAATAGCAATATTAATGCAGTAACGAAATTGAATTTTTGCAAAGTTAAAGGTTTGCTTTATGCTTCAGACATTTAATATAATTATAATATAATTATATATTTTCCATTTAATTTGGAATATACAAAACATTTCTATACATCTATGCATCTAAATGTTCTCAATGCTCTATCACATGAACTAGTGCCTGCAAGATATTCACATCTGCTTAATGATCTTCTTAGCGCACTCAATGATCCTGAATTTCCAATATAATTTCTCACTGCCTCCGCTTCAAGTTGACCATTATCATTCACAAATCCCATATGCATTAGGCTGCACTTGACACCGCATTTATATGTTTCATCAATTTGAGTTCCCGGTGCCTTAGGATTTCCAAATAAATCATCGGCTGTCAATCCATGTTGAGCCATACATCGTTCCATAACATAATCGTCAGCCTGAAAAATATATAAAAATTCTTTTAGCAATCAAACTTTGGTCAAGTTTTAAAATTTACCTTTACGATCAGCTGCAGGCAGCTGCTCAGTAATATTCCAAATACAAGCAATGATCTCATTTTGTTGAGTGAAGATTTTGCGTAAAAAACTTGTTGTTTATATAGGCAAAAAAATAAAACTTGAAATAATGAACGGTTATGCTACATTATAATGTCATCTACAATAATTAGTTTAACATATTCTTATGACTTTGCACTATATAAAAAAAAGTGACCCTGTTGAACCATGGAGAAAATATTAACAAAATCACGTTATTGAATTCCTATGAGAATATTTGCTGCATAGTTATTCGATTTTTGTCTATTTTCATTTCAAATGGCAAAGACTCTTTAAAATTAAGTCCAACTTTCTTCGAAAATTTCTATCATATTTTCCTATTCTCTGTATCTTTTTTTTTATATTTGTTGCTTCATCCCCAAGCATCGCTGCGACGTCTTCATCGAGAATCAGTTCTCTATGCCTTTGGGCGTATTTCGGTTTCAATAAATATTTTTACAATGCACAAATTAAAAATTCTTCGTTATAATAATAGAAATTGGCTCTGCCCACAAGCTGCTGCTGAGCTAGCGACGTTTGTCTATTTATCAAAAAAAGTTGTATGCCTTTTGCCTTCCGATAACAACAACAACAACAATAAGAAGAACAACAAGATAAACAACAAAACAGAAGAAGAATAAAACAACAAGAAAATGTGTCCTGACCCTGCCAATTCGATTGAAATTGTTGCCTGTGGCTATGATTTTATGAGAATTCTGTTTGTCTTCGAGAAGCGTACGAAAATAATTAAATTGTTCACATTTTACAGATGCTACGGAATGTCTTGGCTAAATTAACCAATAGAATGTTTAAATATTAAGAAGTTTTTTTTGTGTATTCTATGCTGGCGCCATCTGTTGCCCATTTACTGAAGTTGATCGAAATTGAAGTAAGAAAGAAAGCAAAATCTTATAAAAAAAAAAGAAAAAATAGAAAAAAATTTGTTTTTTGCATTTTTAGAAAATTGTTGCAAAAACTAAAGCGATAATCGCATAAAATTGAAAGAATAAATTTGACCAAACAGCTGGCGCCAAACGGCTGCTGCTGCTGCAGATGGACTAAAGAAATTGACTTTTCAAAGAAAAATAACAAAAAAAAAATACAATATGATAATAATATTAGTTGTGATATGCTTACATAGCTTTATAATTCTGAAAAGTTTAACATGAAATTAAAAAACTTCTCTTAATTTATACATATTTTCAATTTTCAATGCAATCTAATACTTTCATAGCCAATTCACATGAATTCGGTGCCGTAATTTTGGTACACTTCTCCATAGTTTCTTTAACTTTTTCGTATATTGGTGTATCTTTAACATTTTCAAGTATTTCCTTGGCTTGTAGTTGCCCATCATTATTTACAAGTCCCATCTGCATTATTGAGCATTTTACAGCACATCTCTGTTTCTCAGACAATTGTGCAGTTATATTATTAGGTATATCGGATTCGATTACTCCATGTTCTGCCAAACAATTTCGATGGACATCAACTTCCAAGCTTTCCACGTCCTATAAATAAATGTGATACATTCATATTTCAATTTTTATTTAAAATCTGATATAAAAATAAAAAAAACTTACCGCCAATACAAGTTGCTGTAGGCAGCTAAGCAACAATGCGAATGCAATCACTGATCTCATATTTCACAACTGAAATTAATGTTGCAAGAACAAGTGCGAAGTTTTTATAGAAAAACTAAAGATCGCAAAAAAAAAAAAAAATTATGAATAAATTTGAATAATTATTTGCATATTAATTTGTCATGCAGTATAATTACTTTCATTCGAAAAGCTAAAGGCAGCTGAATTTTATGATTATTGGAAAAATAAATTAGATTAGAAAACTGTAAATGTTAACAGCTTTCGAAAGGTTCAATTGCAATTTTATAAATATTTATAAAATAAATTAAATTTATTACAAAACATTAAAATTAAAAGAAATATTTTTGCTTTAGAAAATCATTTTTATTATATTGCTGTTGTATTTATATTTTTTCGAGTGTTTTATACAAAATGCTGCCCCACAGACATAACAGTCGCTTCACTTACATCGACAATATATCATTGGCATTCTTGTCCAGGCACGCCATCATCTGGAAGGCAGTGTCACAGGGATTGGCACCCTTGGTACTACCACATACAGTGACAGCCTTCTCGACTTTAGCCTTTTCATTGGCATCTGTGAAGTGTGACATTATATTGGCGTGTTGTAGATTCGCCTTATCATCCATAAAACCGAACTTCACAAATATACATTGTGTGGCACATTTCATATTATCCTTGGCATTTTCTGCCTTTATTTTACCTGATCTTAGATCAGATAAATCCTGTCCACTGACACCATTCTCTTTCATGCAACTATCTAATATCTTAGCAGCCTTAGCAGCATCATTGGCCTGCAACATTGAAAAATTTAGCTAATAATTGTTGTTGAACATTTCACTTACCATTAGAACTTGAGTTAGACAGCCAAGCAGCAATACAAGTACGAATGTTGCTCTCATTTTGAGTTAGTTACAGTTTATCAGTTACGGCAATACTAATTGATACTTTCTCAAAAGCTTGCATTTTTATACTCATCATGTGTAATTTTTCAAACGTTTTGTATGTTGTGTGAAATGATTAATGAACAATCAAATGTTGATTATCAAGTTAAAATTGCTGCTTCAAATGCAATGCAATGCCATTGTCAATGTCTGCCTGTAATTTGACATTTTGTTTTGTTTCTTTTTGTGCGCGTGTGATTGTAATTAGTATTATAATAATTTATATTTATAACTGTGGACAGTGGTGTGGTAATAAGTATTTTTCACTCTTTTTAAGCTAATTAAAATAATAATAATTTATTTTCATAATTTATAATATTAACAGTTTAAATAAATATAAAAAATAAAATATATAAAATTATATAAAATTTTTAAAATATGTAAATAATAAATAACATAAATTTAATTTTATTATATTAATTTTTTTTTATTTTTCCCTTTTGAAAGCTAGTCAAAATAATAATCATTTATTTCAATAATTTATAATATTAACAATTTAAATAGAAATATAAAAAATAAAATATATGAAATTAAATAAAATTTGTTTAAAATAAGTAAATAATAAATAACATAAATTTAATTTTATTTTATTATTATTTTTTATTTTTAGCTTTTTAAAGCTAGTCAAAATAATAATAATTTATAATATTAACAATTTAAATAAAAATATAAAAAATTAAAAATATATTAAATTAAATAAAAAATTTTAAAATAAATAAATAATAAATAACATAAATTTAATTTTATTATATTATTTTTTTTTTTATTTTTCCCTTTTTAAAGCTAGTCAAAATAATAATTATTTATTTCAATAATTTATAATATTAACAATTTAAATAAAAATATAAAAAATTAAAAATATATTAAATTAAATAAAAAATTTTAAAATAAGTAAATAATAAATAACATAAATTTAGTTTTATTTTATTATTATTTTTTTTATTTTTCTCTTTTTAAAGCTTATTAAAATAATATTTTTTATAATTTATAATATAAACAATTTAAATAAAAATATAAAAAATAAGTATATGAAATTAATTAAATTTTTTAAAATAAGTAAATAATAAATAACATAAATTTAATTTTAAAGTAAAATTTAATTATTAAAATATTAGAAAAAAATTAGATAAAAATTAATTAAACATTATAACATATTTTATAGTATTTTATATTAATTATAATTATTAAAATATAAACATATAAAAAAAATGAAAATATTTCTTTAATTTAAGAGTTGTAATAATATTCAATTCATTGAATAAACACTGTACTTTACTGTATGTAATATGTAGCTGGTAATTATTTCAATGATTAGTCAGATAATGTAAAATATTTTGTAGTTCATTTTCACACTGCACAACTATTATTTAATAAAATTGTAAAATACAAAATTGGCCCGCAGCTATGTCCATTGAAATGCAACAAAATATATTTTTTATATTTTTTTTTTTTGTAATTTTGCATTTTGTCACTAAAATAATAATATATAAAAATAAATACATACGAATATCGTTCGTTTATCTTGATGATATGCAATTTTTATTGCAAATTTGTACATATATATATATATATATTAATTAATAGGATTTTATTATAATTGTTATCTAAGTTCATGTTGTTGTTGTTGTTGTTACAATTGTTGTTCTTTTGTTTTGCTGCACACGAGCTTCATTAATTTTTGAATTATTACAAAATTTGTTTGTTGTTATTTTATATATATATATATTTTTGTTCAAATGTTAATTGCATTTTCATGACATTATGTTAATTGGCTTTGTTTTTGTTTTTAATGATAATTTTTATTACAATTTTTATTATAATTATAATAACTATTTATATTTATTATTATGTAAGCATTTGTATATGTATGTGCGCTTTCATTGAGCTACTAAATATGATTAAAGACGCTAATTGAAATCCTTTTAGAGTAATTAGGAAAATTTTAATGCATTTGCCACAAGAGGCGAAAAGTTTTCCTCTTTTGTGGTGTTTTGTTAGGAAAGCAAACTAATTTAGTAAATTACTATTTAGTGGCCCTTTTATTATATGTACGAGTGCTAAAAATATATATATATGTTTGTATACAAAAAAATATGTATGTGTTATAGTAGAAAAGGATGCCGGCACCTGGCCGCAGCATTGGCCACATACAAAGGTCATTTTTGGGCTTTGAAGTTGCGCTTTGAAATGCGCCAAAGGACATTTAACAAATGGCAACTCTCTCTCGCTCTCGCTTTCTCACTCTTCCTCTCTCTTTCTCGCTCTCTCTAACTTTGCTTATGTATTTATGTGTGAGGGAGAATGCCTGTATGTGTGTGTGTGTGTGTGTGCGTGTATGTGTAGCTGGCATACACATTGCAATTGCTGCTGTAACATCAAAGCATTTGCGAGTTTTCCAGTTGACTTCATCAGTAGATTGTGTGAAGTATGCCAAAAATGTGTTGTAAACTGTCCAAAAATTTTGGTTTTTTTTTAGCATTCGATTTCATAATACCCTGTAATTAGAAAGAGTTAAACTAAAAACGATTTGTAGTTGAAAATTTTAAAATAAGAATTAAATTTTAGCAGATTTATTTTTCAAAGATTTCACTCTATGTAAAATATGTCAAAGAAATTTTCATAAGCTCATCTGTTGCTTGCATATATCTCTAGTGTATTTGTTAGTCGGACAGAATTTTTTATATTATTTTGCGTAACAGTTTGCTGTAGTTGTATTGAACCGAAAGTAAGGGCAACTGAACTTAAAGTAATGCCATAAAATCGAATGCTTAACAAGCTCTTAAGCTTTGCCGCACGTGCTGCTGCCGGCGCATATAGCAGCAGTTCCAAAAGATTCATCGTTAACACGATTCAAGTTTTTTTTTTCTTGCTCTGTAAAATCAAATGTAGTGAAGAGTAAAACAATATTGGCCAAGCTTTTAAAATACATTTTACATGCACTTCAACTTAATTGACGCGTGGCCTGCTGAAAAGGCTCGCGAAATTTGAGATAACAAGTTTCTAGAGTAAAGTTTTGCTAGAGACAGAATGACAGCAAGCAAACTGTGTGCGTAGGAGTGAGACAAAATGTATAAAGAGAGAGAGAGTGGGAGTGAGAGAATGAAAAGCCATTCAATTAGTTTAACACCCTCGAGGTATAAAAATTGTATATAGAGAGAGAGAAGAAGACGTAGTTCTCGTTGTAGATGCGGGGAATGTTAGGATGCAGCATCGACAGAAGACAATTGGATCTCATCTTACCAAAGTACTTACCAAAAATTAAAACAGGGGCTACAGATACTTGAAAATATACAATAGCCAGTCAAATGAAACTAGAGATGCATTTACAGAAGCAAACTTCTGACCAAAAAAAGGGGCGAATTTTTATAAGGGGTCTAAAAAAATTTATGCGGTGGTGTCAAGACTATGAAAATTTGATACATCAAATTATTATAATTAGCATAATTTTTGGGAACATCATTTGTTGGTAACAAAATTCTTATGTGTATCGTTAAGTCTAAAATTGTGTAATATAATAAGTTGAAATATTATTAAAGTAATGTTTATTTTTAACCTGAAAGTCAAATTCTATATTATATATTTTTAATATATCGTAAAAAAAATATATAGTACTATATATATAGCATATGTATTTCTCATATAAAAATATACAAGGCAATTTATTTTTATTTTTTAGCTTTTGTAGCCATGCTTTGTTTAGGAAAAAAAATATAAAAACAACAACAACAAGAAGAAGAGAAATAAGAATGCTTGTTAATAAAGTTTCATATGTGAAGGTTTCAATGCTTGTTGCTGCTGTTCTTGGCTGTTGCTTCAGTTCCTGCTGCCCAAAGAAATTTGCACAATTTACTATGCTTACCTAGCAAAGCATCTGAGCAAATCCCTGTCTATCTCTAGCCTTACCTACAACTCTCGCTTCTCTCTTTCTCTCAATAGCTTGGCACATACTATTAGAGAAATGGCAAAAAAAAAAAAAAAAAACGAGAAGCAAAAGCAACACATAAATACAAAATGCAGCCAGGCATAAGAAGCTACCACAGGCCATTGACAACTACGTGGAATTTCTATCTCTCTCTCTCTTTATCTTTCTCTGCTACGGCATTTGCTGCTCTGGCCTCAAGGCTCTTTAAAATGGCAAAACTAGACCGGGCATTGGCTCCATACTGGTCTCTATGTAATATGTCCTGAGGCTTAGCAAGCATGTGTCGTTGTTCTTGTTGTTGTTTTTGTTCATCTTCTTCTTCTCCTGTTTAAGGCTATTGTCTGACTGAGGCTTTACAACTCATAAACAGCAGCCCCCGCAGTCGTCTAGTAATAACAGTTTAAGCTCGAGGCACTGCCCGAAAATTGTCCACATCTTGTTTAATTTTTTTTTTTTGCATTCCTTATACTCTAACACTAGCATTGGGTATACGCATCTTGCTAGATCTTGAAATCAAGTAGCTCAAGCTTTCTTTTGGTTTACATTACTCTACAATTCCAGAGCATACAAAAGTCGTATATTATTTTATTTGTTTAGGTTTTTTTTTTGGATTTTGATAACAAGCATTTTTACATGTGCTAAAAAAAGAAGACGAAAGAAAAAAAAAAAAAAACAGAGTAAAACCCCAAAGCTCAAACTTACAATGAACCCGCGGCCTCCCCCAAAAAAAATTTCCTGGTTCTGTTTCTGTTTCTGGCTGCATGTGCGTTTATGACTTCATAATGAAAGCTAGACAGTAGCAGGAAGACGTCACAGCAACAGCAGCAGCAACAGCGCCAGAGATGACTTTGGGGAGGCATAAGTCGCATTACCAGACAACCCAAACCCCTGAGGCGGATACGCAAGCAGAGGCAGAGTCTGAGGCAGCCAGGCAGCTGCATTGCAGCATCGTTGAGGGCGATTGAAGGGAAAGATGTTGTTGCTTTTGCTGTTGATATTGTTGTTGTTATGGATTTGCGTAGGCGTTGCGTTAACATGCGACTAAGTCCTTTTATATCCTGCAGCATTCGCTTTGGCTTTAGCCTACGACTGACTATACATCGGCTACAAACATATCTTTTAGCCGTAGACTATCATCAATTGCTGTCCCCATGGTGTAGTTAGGAAGCTCCATTGCCACGCATATAGTAACTTTTTGCTTCCTCCAACCAAATGCTGCGTCTGCATTGCCCTGCCGGCCGGCATTCGTTCTCCCTTCGCATCTCTCTTTCATTTATTCTTATATAGGCCAACAACAGAATTTAATGCCGACCTCTGGGAGCTATTGTGGCCGTGGTAGCCGCATCTTGGACGCGTTTCGAGGCTCCATGCAAGTTTTATGCTCATATGTGTGTATGAGAAAAGCAGCTGCGGGATATATACAGAGGCGGGTGGATGGTAAGTTGAAGTTTTTTTTGCCAGAGCGAGGATATCTACTGTTATTTTATAAACAATTTTAAATTGCTGTCCAAAATGGTTTTGGCCTCCTTTTTGTAAAGGCAAATTGTTTTATATGCGCTTGGGTTTTGCCTCTGCAGTTTATTGACTTTGTTTTGGATGTAAGAAGGGGGAGGGGGGGGAGGGGTAAATACGTACGTTGAGATGAGGCAACAAGCTGCCCAGCAGCAGCAACAGCAGCAGAAGCATCCCGTCCCATACGTTGGGCATCATTTTGCATAATCTGAGCGTAACTGAAACTATGTGGCTCCATAATGCGCCACATTAACTTTGCCGCAGCATATAGCACATTGCTCACACACACACACTTATATATAAATATTTCTATATATGTATGTATATTTGTATAAATCACGGCAAAAATAAATAAAAACCAAAAGATAATGCGCAAAAAATTAGAAATAAGCGCAAAATAATAAAGCAACTTCTTCAAGAAGAAAATAGCAAAAAAAAATATATGCAGGGAAAAAAAAAGATGAATAAAAACGAAAAGAACAACAACAGCAATAAGAAAATAATAATATAATATGTACAGACAAACAAACAGTCGAAGTTTGCTGCCATGCCACGCCATGTGGCAATGTGTACGAATTTTGTGGCACACACATGTTGCAACCGCACACACAGAGTACAGCTTCAGCATAGTAGTAGTCATCGCCGCCGTTTTCGCTGTTTCTATTATATATTCTCAGTCTTGTACAGTTCACTCAGCCAACCAGCCACCCAACAACCCAACAGCCCAACCACCTATCCACCTGTCCAACCATTCAGCTTATCCCCAATCCACTTCATTTCTCACTCCACATTATTATAGTTGTGGAAGAGCAGCTAAACAGCAAAGCATCTCTGCAGCGACCGCATGATTTCATCTTTCTTTTTCGTGCAGACAACTTAAGCGAAAAAAAAAGAAAAACTCTACAGAATGTGCTAAAACGAAGCGAAATACTCTATAGATTTTGAGATATTTAATTATATTTAAATACATAAATTTGCTATTAATGAAAATTTAATAGAATATTTGAAAAGGAATATGAAAAAAATGTATTTAAAAATATGATATATCCAATATTTTTAATTTAAATATATACATAATGTACTAGAATAAATATTTAAAATATTTATTATAATTATTATATTAAATATACTAATAATTATACATAATATATATTTGTGGTAAAATGATAGAATTAATGAATGAAACAATATATTAAATGTATTTATAGTTTAAATCAAATATATTGTATATTTAATAAACTGGAATATTTATTTTCAATATTATATTAATTTTTAATATTCTTCATATTTTTTTTATAATATTCAAATATTAAAATTTATTACAATATATTTTTCTACTTTTTTTCTATTTTTATTTCATTTGCTCTCTAAATATTTAAATAAATAAATTTGCTATTAAGGAAACTATAATAGAATATTTAAAACACTTTATATATACAATATTTAGAACATAATTATATTGAATATTATAAATTATACATAAAATTTATTTGTAATAAAATGAAAAAATTAAATCAATATATAAAAAGTTTTTACATTTTAAATCAATTGCAATTGCATATTTAATAGACAGGAATATTTATTTTTAATATAATATTAATTTTAAATATTCTTTATATTTTTTTTATAATATTCAAATATTAAAATTTATTACAAAATATTTTTTTACATATTACATATAATATTTATATTAAATTTTAATATTCTTCATATTTTTTCTTAAATTATTCAAATATTAAAACTTATTACAAAATATTTTTTTAATTTTTTTTCTATTTATATTTTATTTGCTCTATATATAATTATAATTAATTATATTTAAATACATAAATTTTCTATTAATGAAAATATTATTAAATATTTAAAAAGAAATGAAAAAAAATTATATATTCAATATTTATATAATATTTATTATATTTAAATATTATAAATTATACATAATAGTGTTCACATATTAAAGTTTATTACTAAATATTTTTCTATATTTATTTTCTATTTATATTTAATTGAATTTATTTATATTTTTTTGCCATAAATGCAAAAGCATTATCTCATTTATTATATTTTTAATTCAATTACAATTTTTATTTTATTTTTTTATTTTTATAAATGCAGTTGAGTTTTCAAATATTTATTTTATGTAGAGTATTTACACTTCTTCTATTGTTGATCATTACATTTTTTCGGATTCGCATAGAGTGTTGTTGTTTTTTTTCGTTTCTTTTCATTAAATTCGCCTAAGCAGAATGTTAGCCCTGCCGTGTGTGTAAGATGATTTATGGAATAGACTTCATAAAGTTCATAAATGTCGCGGCAAGCAGGCGGCAGACGTAAGGCGTAAAAGAGGTGTGTAGCACACTCTCTCTGTATATATGTATATATATATATGTGTGTGTGTGTGTCTGACTGTCGCAGACAAAACAACAAACACAGCAACAACTACGAAAACAGTCAACACACACTCATGTGCAGTTGACACTTTCACCTAGCACTGGAATGGTAGATTTGCAGACTATATGTAGAAGTGCCCAGGGGCAGCAGAGTCATTGCTAATGGAAGGAATGGGCACATTTTTGCGCATTTAATTAACTAAAATGCTATAAATATGATTTAAAATTAATTTACTTGCGTGCATTATTAATTTGCAAAGTGCTTACAATTTGCTTTGGACTGAGCATGAATGAGAAATAAAAGATGGGGGCACAGGTAGAAGCAGCGACAGACTAAAAATGTTTGGGGGGACAGAGGGGTGTTTCTTTTTCACGCTAGAGATTAATGAATATTCGCTTGAGTTTCGCAATGTGCCAAGAATAAAGAGAAATGTAAAGCGTTGCGAATTGTGCTTAATAAATCTTTAAAAAATATGAAATATGAAATAGGAAAAAAACTTGAAATAAAATCAAATTTAATTTTAAATATATAAAATTCTTGGCTAAATGAATTTAATTTTAATTTTAGTAAATTTTGCTTTTCTTTTAAATTTTTTTTTATAAATAATTTAATATTTAAGCCATGCTCTGCCTAGATATGAAATAAAGTCATTGTGTTGTTATCCAATTTTATTACTTTGCAGCGAAAACCATTTGAAACTAATTTCTTGTTGTCCTGACACTTGCCACTTTACATTTGATGGCCCCAAAGGCGACACAGAGCGACAGAGTGCGACACTCGGCATACTGTTGGGAAAGTATCATGCGGCAAACGGCAAATGGCAAACGTCAAGCAGCACAAGCAGCAGCAGCAGTAGCAGCAAAACCGGCAACCGAATGTTGATGGCACCGCATTTTGAGTTTGAGCTTTGCCATGGGGCATTTTTCGGTGTGGTATTAAATTGTCTGGTCGCATATCACGACGTAGTCAAATTTCCGCCGCCAACTGCAAATACAGCTCAGGCGCAATCTCCAATTTCAATCAAAAAACCGCACGCGTCTCGCGCGTCGCTTCTTGCTCCTCACAACCGTCTCGCATCTCGCGTCACTTCATCTTTATCCTGATACTCTGGATACTCGTTCGGTTTCTGTCATGACTTCATACTCACACACACACACACACACACACACACATATACACATAGATTGGGTGCATGGATGCGACCTCAAAAGCTGCAACGAAATGAAAGTCAATTTTAAGGTTGATACATTGTATGAGCCCCGCGCGCGTTGCCATGAAGCAAGAGACTGGCAGCTTTGCTGACACATGGAACAGGTGATAAGCCACTCAGCCGATGAAGTGTCTCCGGCATAGCTCTGCTAGTGATGCTATTGCTGCTGCTGCTCAGCAGATTGCCACTCGTCTATGTCTAACGGCTAATACCCTGTAAACTGTGCAGTAGTGTGAGCAAGCAAACTGATGCTGATGCTGTTCAATGTTCACAGTTCTGTGCGCTGAGTGAAAAATATTCAAATTCAATTTCCGATTTTGTTGGCAAATACTCTAAAAACGCAAATTGTGCACTCCAAAAAGTATGCAATAATATCTTTTGTATATATATCAGGTAAGTGATACAGATATAGATATATATATATATATATTCATTGCCTCTCTCTTTTTCATATAATTTGTTCATTAAATTAGAATTTTCATTATTCTTCTTTTGCTTTTGTCTTTGGCTTTTTGTTTATGTCAGTTCTGAAAAGTACTTTCATTATTATTTTTCTTCTTTTTTTCCCTTTCCCTTTCTCTTCTCTTCTGTTTTTACTTTTCCGCATAAATTTCCCTAATAAAGCTTATGGCTTGTCAACGGTCGTCAGCTTCAGTTTTGTGCTGCAGCTTCTTCAGTCTTTTCACTCATTTGTCAGCGCATTGATCACGCTAGTCAGTATCTAACTTTAGTATTACACTGATTGGCACTTTTCTCATAAAAATCTTGACAGTGTTTTTTTTTTTTTATTTTTTGTTCATGATTAAAACCTAATTATGCTGCTGTTGCTGCTGTTACTAAGAAAGAAAAAAAGAAAGAATTTTAAATGTGTTTTGAATATTTATGATTTCGTTAAGGAACAAAAACACGCCCAAAAGTGTGAAAAGTTTGCCAAAATATAAAAATATATAAAAAAAAGAAGAGAAGCGCAAGTAAAGAGACCAATATAAAAGTGAAGAAAATATTGTCAACAAAATTGTGTTGTTTGGCAGAAAACAAAAAAAAAACAGAGAGAGAGAAAAAACAACAACAAGAATATAAAGAAAATAAAAAAAAAATATAGCGAAAGCGAAAGAGGCACCGAAAATATCACGTAATATAAAAACCACTTTGATGAATACGCCATGTGCATATAAAGCAGCATCTCAGTGCTCTTTTCTTCTCTTCTCTCAGCACTTCTCTTCTCTACTTTTCACTTTTCTGTATCTTCTCTCTGCACTTCACTCTCATCAGTTGCTTCTTAGTGTTGAGGCTTTGCTGTCAAACTCTAAAGGATAAAAGGCGGGCCAAGCAGCCCAAGTGTCGCTAAGAGGCGTGGGGCGTGTCGCACACACACTGACACACAGACGCCGGCGTCTCCTTTGTGCCGTGCAATGTTGCAGACAACGCGCCGCAACAAGCAACGATGATGGCGACAACGACGACGTCAACGTAATGAATAGCAAGGTGGCAATAGTAGTTGACGGGGAGAAAGGGGAGGGGTCCGCGTCTGATTCTGTTTTGTACTTGTTGCCTTGGCACTTGCTGTTGCCGTTGTTGCTCTTGCTGTTGCTGCAAGGCGTTGGCAACGCGTTGGCTTACGCGGCGTATGCGTAACTCCATTGATTGGCTCAGATTGAGTTTGCTGGCACAAATTGTAACTGTGAAGCGCAAAAAAAAGGAAAGGAACGCTGTAAAGGTAGTCAAACTTGGGCATGCGTCAAATATGCTCATAATTGCACAAGCTGCCAAAAGGGATAAGCTTCGCCATGCTTACGCCTTATTGTTACTGCCACGCCACATCTGCCACATTTTCCTCTCAAACCATACGCCATATTATGCTGTGCTGCTTAAGCAGTGGGCGTGGTGCAACTGATTGAGCTAAGAGATAAACAATGTGTTGAGTGAAAAATTCTTTCTTCTTTTGCTTCTTTTTCTTTTTATGGAATTTTTATTGAGACAATCTTGTGGTATGCAAAAAAAAAAGGAAAATTGTTTTTATATATATTTTTTTTAGCATATTTGATATTGCGACTAAAACAATTTATTGGGAATTTTATTATATTTAGAAAAGGACAGGCTAAGCATTATATGAAATAAAAATTATTTAGTAAACTAAATTAATTATATTAAATAAAAAATAAATTAAAAAATTATATATAAAACATAAATAGAGAAATAAAAAAAAATTAAAGCTTTTTTTAAAATTTAAATTTTTTTAAAAGTAAATTAAATTAATTAAATATATAAAAAATGTATATTTTATATTTAAAAAACAAATTACATATATATATATTATTTTTAAATAATAGAAAATGAAAATATAATTTAAAAATAACAAAAAAAAATAAAATAATAAAAATTAGTCAAACTATAAATAAAAATAATTAAAATTTATAAAAAATTATATATAAATTATTTCTAAATAAAAAAAAAATGAAAATATGATATAAAAATAACAAAAAATATTAAAATAATAAAAATTATTAAAATTATAAATAAAAATATTTAAAATTTATAAAAAATTATTTCCAAATAATAAAAAATGAAAATATAATAAAACAAAAAATATTAAAACAGTAAAAATTATTAAAATTATAAATAAAAATAATAAATAAAAAGTAATAAAAGAAAATATTATTAAAATTATAAATAAAAATAATTAAAATTTATAAAAAATTATAAAAAATGAAAATATAATATAACAAAAAATATTAAAACAGTAAAAATTATTAAAATTATAAATAAAAATAATTAAAATTTATAAAAAATTATAAAAAATGAAAATATAATATAACAAAAAATAAAGTAAAAAAGAAAATATTATTAAAATTATAAATAAAAATAATTAAAATTTATAAAAAATTATATATAAATTATTTCTAAATAATAAAAATTGAAAATATAATATAAAAAGAACAAAAAATATGAAAACAGTAAAAATTATTAAAATTATAAATAAAATAAATTAAAAGTAATAAAAGAAAATATATTTTCTTTTTCAATGTAAAGAAATGGAAATAAATAATTAAAAAAATATTTTAAAATAAGCGGAGCTCATGTCTGCAGAATATAAAATAATATACAATATATATATAATATATTTTTCAAATAAGTTTCGTCTAATATAAAGAAATCATTTAGTGTGCAATTGTTAAACTTTTGCAATTACTTAGTTTACATGCAGTGTATAATAATTAAACAAAGAGAGAAAGAGACAGGATGCATGTTCGCATTGTGTACAGCATATACATACGTACATATAATATATATTTATATATTAACCGAGATTTGGAATCTACAGTATACTTACTACAAAGAGTTTTGTTCATATATATATATATAGTACATATACAACATAACATACGGTACTATAATAAACGCAGCCTCATCAAAAATTCCAAAGCAATCAGGTTGAAAATCAGCGCAACTACGAGAATAACCCGAGAACGATAGACGACGGGGCCAGGATACTATGATATACAAACACATATAACAAACACACACACACACACACACATACATACTGACTGATACATACACTACTTAAAAATTCCACCTGCACATAAATTGGCTAGGGGTTGCGAGACCCTCTCGACCGTACCATACCCCTTACCAGTATGGAAAAGTATGCAATGGGGAGCCGTTGCCCCTGCCACAGTTTAGAAATATGGCAAACAATTATGAGCTTGAGTTTTATTACAAATGCCCGGCAGTTATATAAGCTCATGTGAAGGGGTTTTTTTTTACCGTATGATACGATAGGGGGGGAGGTTTGGCAATTGTAAGTATGAGGCGATAATATTGCAGGCGATAATAACCAGGTTTCATATGCATTGAAGGAGTGGCAGGGGGCAGGGGGCATGGGGAGCAAGGTTTGAGGTGTTTCATTTCGTTTCTTGCCGCCCCAAGTTGACACTCTTTGGTCGACTGTCAGGCGCGCACTGTGTGACAGGCAAAACGGAAGCACAGGAAATTTGTACCCTTTTTTTTTGCTCTGCTATTTTTTCTGCTTCTTCTTCTGCTTCTTTGCAAGTCCTTTGTTACTTGCCGGCATTATCTTAAAATAAGTAAGCTATACTCATACGAGTCATACTAAAACCCTTCCCCATGTGTCTGTGTGTGTGTATATATACATATATATAAATATAAGTAAGTCTCTACTGCATGCAATAAGGCGGGACGCCTCTTCATGCCTCGTGTTATATTACGTCTTGAGCGTTTGGACATATGACTACAACCCCACAATACACAACATTGTCCCTGTCCGCCCTCAAGGGGAGCTTGTGCTAGTATTGGGGAATGGGGAACGGGGCACAGGGAGGTGGCATGCGCATATTTCAGTATGATACGACAGCTTGACAACATTAAATTTGCATTGCTCTTGCCAGAGTTTGTTTATGGAAAAAGAACGACAGTGCAGGGCAGAGGCAGTGTCAGAAGCAAAGACAGTGGGTTGGGGCAACAAAGTTTAGAGCAGGGGAAGACAAGCGGGTGGCTACAACATATGCCCCTCTCCAACCAATACTCTAAGTTATTCCAATGCAATTTGACGTACTATAACCATCTCGTGCTAGCTTCCCTCCCTTTCCTTTTCTTTTGCCGCTCTTTCCATCATGCTTACAATTAAAGTGATTGAAAAATATTTTCCAAGCCATTTTCTGCGCAAAGGAAGAAGAAGAGGCAAATGTTGTTTTTCTTTTTTGATTTTTTTTGCTTCTTTCTATGAAAATTCAATAAATTTGCTCTGCATGAGGGGTATATTGTTTTATCAAGCTTATTATCTCCGTTTCTAATGTTATAAATTAAAATTTTCAAATATACTTTTTTTATTGTTACATTTCTAGAGTATTTCTAAATAATTTCTAAATATTTAAAAAAAAAATTGGAAAATTTTCTGAAGTCTATTAAATAATATATAAATTTCAAATAATTCTAAAATAAAATCTAAAATATTCTTACACAGTATTTTTAGTCTTGAATATTTTTTTTTTTTTTTTTTTAAATAAATATATTTATATAATTATTGCTAATTTACAATCTATCTATCTAAAGATAATAAGTAAATGCTATGACGTAGGTAATGACAGAATTTTTTCATTTATGACATTTCCAGACCTGAGAGGGAATCGAACCCACGACTGTGTTGTTTAGGGGATACGGGTTTACCCACTCGACCAACACAGCCGTCTTGAATATTTAAAAATAATTTTTAACATTTTTTAAAAATTTGGAAATTTGTTTAAAATTTTATTAAATATTATAAAATAATTTATATAATTCTGAAATATTATTTGCAGAGTATTTTATAAATTTAAAAAATTTCTTGTATATTTCTGATATATTTAAAAATAATTTAAATAATTTTTAAATATTGTGTACAGATTATTTAGAAAATTTTCTAAAATCTTTTAAATATTAGATGAGCATTCAAATAATTTTTAAATATTATATACAGAGTATTTTATAGTCAGGTTAATGTTATTATAAATAATTTTATATATTTTCTCTAAGAATTTGAATATGCAAAAGGAAATTAAATTTTATATTTGTAGTCTATAAACATTTCCTGTATTGAATTACAGGATATTTAATAGTCGTGTTTATCACATTGTTTATGACATTTCAACTGTGTTTCACAGTTGCCTTTGCGAAATTAACTTCAGCAAAGTGCAGCCACGCAAAGTGGTCCGCATCAGTTTGTGGCCATAGTTTGGGGGCATGTTGCATGCATTCAAGCGCAAAGTTGCAGATACAAAATTGGCTAGCGGGTAGTAAAAAGTGATTGCCAGTTACAAGTGAACCACTGAAAGGAAAAGGGGACAAGGGAGGCGTGCCTGAAAGAGGAAAAGTACGTTCGTTTCGTTACGTTTGCATTGCGGCCTTTATGTCATAAAGGCCAATTATGTTAAAATGTTGTTCGAGCCAAAGGAAAAAGTAAGAAAAAAAAGCGTTGAAGTTGCCGCATCACATCGTATCGCAGCGGAGCGCAGCGCGACAATTCCGTTTACTGACAGCTAATAATGGCGCATTGCCTATAAGAACTAACACCCACCATTCACTTTGACTTCCCTTCCTTTGCCATTGCGCGACGTCTACTTACTGTTACTGCCATCATCACTATCATTTTGCTACTGCGTATGTCCGTGTTGCTTTGCCATTTTTTTTTATTTTTTTTTGGGGTTCCTGTTCCCCCTTTTGTCCACCCACAAATGCATTGTCAACGCGTTCGCCTGATGTACGGGCACATCCTGTGTCAGTTCCGGCCGTGCACGCGACAACTTTTCATTCCATTCCATACCATACCATACCATTCCATTCCATTCTGTTTTCTCACTAAAAGGTCCCGCGAAACAACAACAGCAAAAAAAAGTGAAAAAAAAACCGGAGAACTTTGCGTTACACTCGAATGCATCGAATGCCCATCCAAAAAGCTGACAATAACTCAAACACTACGTGAGCTGGTGGCTGAAAGGATCGCAAAACGAAGATAGGGGGAAAGGGAAATTGTCTGGACTATGGTTCAGTCTATGGTCGCTTAGCAAATGGCTGTGATTTCCCATTTTGCAATGAATTTCTTTCTCTTTTTGTTTTTTTTTTTTTTTTTTTGCTCGTTTTGTCTTGTACTTGTGATTAATGTTACGGACGTTTTGTGGTAGGAGCAATTAGAGCATTGACAGCCCTTAAATGCGAGGGCGGAGGCGACAGCAAAAAGAAATAGCATACAAAAATCATAACATCTGCAGCAGCAAGTTGAATGACAAAAGCAAATGGCATGTAAAATATGATCACATGGTTAGACATCAAGTTTATTAATACGGGATATAGTCGGAAATCCTTTGGGGGTCTGTCTCTGTGTCTGTATGTTTCTGATTTCTTATTGTCGGAAATTGACAGAAAGTTTGAGTGAAAGTAGATGAATTAGGGGAACTGAAATGAAACAATATAAAAGAAGATTATTGCACTATAGAAACATATCAATAATTCAATAAATATTTCAATAGTCCAAGGAATATATTTCAATAATTCAATAAATATTTCAATTTTATTTTTTTTACATAATAAATAAAATAATAAAATATAAATAACGAAAAAAAATTGTATATTTCTGCAGCTCTGCTCTTTAGGTATTATGCTCAGCATACTCCCCTTTATTACCTCCCCTCTCTACTGCTCGTAAAGCAAATTAAACTACGCGCCAATATCATCATGCCGCATAGAACAACAACAAAGCAAGCAAAGCGCCAAAGGAAAAGCTATTGATGCTGTGAAAATGTTGAAAATAAAAAGGCGCCGAATGCGGAGTAAAATTGTAACAACAAAACACTGTCGCATTATTCCCTCGACGTGTTTTCTTTTTTTTTGTGTATGTATTTTTTTAATCAAAAGCCGCAAATTGCCGCAACGCAACACAACAAAAGCAAAAGCAAAAAAAAATAAAAAAAATGAAAATGACAATCAAGCAACCACCCAAAACTCTAAGAGAGAGTAAATGCCACAGAGTAGAGAGACCAGAGACCAGAACTCAAAAACTCAGTTTACCAGACAGACTGAGGCGACAGACATACAGAATGGAGTCGCAAATGCTGTCCAATACATTTAACGCCTGGATATATGTATATATGTATAAAAAAAATATCAAAAATAAAAAAAATATAAATATAAAAAAAAAAAGAGAAAAGCGTACGAAATGCCTCTGACATGTTGCCTTTGACATGCATTTGACATTTGACAGATCGCGTATAGTGCGGCAACCCAGGCAACCCCACAGACAGACAGACAAAGAGACGTATAGATAGACAGACAGACAGACTGAGGGAAAACCTAGCCGAGCATTTCAAATGAAATGACTAAATTATGTGCCAAGTGGTGGAAAGTGGAAAACGGAAAAACGGCCAAAAATAAAAAAAAAATAAAAAGTCAAATTAAAAATGCGTTTTGCCAGGTAACCAACAAAAGAAATGTGAAAATTGTTCAAAATAAAAGTATTGTGTGCAAGCCACTCGAGCGTCAACATTTAACTGTCATATCTGACAACATGGATACGTGGGCGGGGCTAAGACTGTGGGCGAACTTTATAGTAGATTGACATATAGTCATAGTAGTCGCATAATGCTTGCCGCTTTGCTTGCTTGCTTCCATGCTTTCCTTGCGTGCTTGCTTGCTTGCAACATCTTCTGATAACATTGTGCTTTATGTGTCGAGTGGCACTTGAGGCATTTTGGCTTTATTTGTGACATGAGGCGGCAAGAGTGGCAACCCTTTTATTTGATTGACAGACCACAGTCACTGACAACCACCAGAGAAAGAATTGAAAAGGAAGAAGGAATAATAATAACAACATCATCAGCATCATCTCGTCATCATTGTTGAAGTATTTGAGCTGCATATTTGCTCATTAATAGCGAATAAGCGATAAGCGCGTTAAAGTTACAGTTAATGCGTAGACAGAAATCCTTTTCGAAATGAAACGAAAGCTCAGATTACTCAATGTGCACCCCCCTATGCAGCTGTGACGCTGCTCTGACAGTGTTGCGAAAGCATCGATAAAGTCTAGAAATAATAATTTAATTATATTAAAATTAAGTTTGATTTTCAATTGAATTTTGAAATAATTTATTTATTTACTAAATAATTTATTTTAATAATAATTTAATTAATTTATTTTTTTATTTTTATTTTAGTTTCATTTTTATTCAATTTCTATTTTTATTATATATTTTACTTTATTTTTATTTTCGATTTAATTTTCTTTTTAATATATTTTTATTTTTATTACATATTTTTTTATTCTATTTTTATTTTTATTCTATTCTTTATTTTTATTTATTTTTTATTCTATTTTTATTTTTATTCTATTCGTTATTTTTATTTTTTTTATTATATTTTTATTTTCTAATTTATTTTTATTTATTATATTTGTTTTTATTCTATTTTTATATTTATTTTATTTTAATAATATGATATTTTTTGTTTTTATTTAATTAATTTTTATTTTATATTAATTTTGTTTTATTTTATATTTTTTATATTTATTTAAATATTATCTTTAAAATAATTTTTAAAAATGTATTTTAAACATTATTTAACATTTAAAAATCTTAAAAATAAGCAGAAATTATTTAATTAAATTTCTAGCTTTTATTTTATAGCATATACTTGTACCACTGTGCACAGACTGCGTCTCAACCCTTTCAACACGCACTGTAAACGCAATTCATTAAATTGAAATATTTTGCAGATCGATCATTGTGCGGAGAGAACGCAACATGGTTGTGGACATGAGACTTTGGTATGGGATCCCATAGAATCCTTTGTGAGTAGAGCACGCTACCCATCGGTCGCAGCAGCATCAGCAGACAAATATGCAAGCCTTTTAGGCACCAATTATTGTATACTGTGAACTGGGCAACACCCAAGCCATAGACGAACAACAGAATCTCTCGCAGCAGCAGCCCAACTCCCAGATCTATTAATCTCTTTTATTGTTGTTCAAAGCGCACAGGATGGAAACACACTTGTGCAAATAGCAGCAGCAGCAGCAGCAACTAAGAGAAGAAGGAGCAATAGCCTGAGCTGTAGCCGTAGCTGTAGCTGTAGCTGTAGCCGTAGCTGTAGCTGTAGCCAGAGAGTAAAAGACGATGCCAGTTTTCGAGCATGTGCAAAGTCAATGCACAAATATAATGAATGAGAGTGAGAAAGAGAAAGGGGGAAGTACGCACTTTGGTATATAGTACGCTGTACCCGTTACTTGGTACTCGGATACCCAGTACCCAATTTCAGAGACCGTCAAAGATGCCGCGCGTGTGTTTTGGACACGCGTTTGTCGGCTTACAATGGGTATGCGCATAGGGGTCGGAGCCAGTGTGTTGGGGATGAGGCAGTAATGTGAATGGATTGGGGAAGAGTGTATTGTTGTATTTGATCTGGGTAAGGGTTGCATGCAACGCCCAAATGAACGCAATGTGTGTGTGTAGTGTGGGTGGTGCAACAAACTCACAAAAACACACACACACACACATATAGATAGAGAGACAAATATATTCACATCTTTGCTGATTGCATTCCCCGGGCTTTACCTACTCACCTTGTTTGCTGCACAGCGGGGCAAGTCCTTTTTGGCTTTACCACGTGCGGCGACTACGTGCCGCCGTATTGATGTGGGTTATTGTTATAGGCCTTTTACCGTTATTAACATTGCGCACAAATTGGTATAAATTCTGCGAAAATGCACGACACACAGAGACTTCTCATACTCCATTCCATCATCCTCCACAACAGACGACACAGACATGTCTCACTGGTCTCTCGACTCCTTGTACTCTCTCTCTCTCTCACTCTCACTTCTCTTTTTCTCTCTTTTTCATACAGGTTGCAAGCCTTGTGCTTGATTTGTAGTGCGCCTACAAGGCAAGGATAATGGGCTAGGCAGGACACAGTGTGCACATGCTGTACCCCGCTGGGGTTGTGGTTCTTCAATGTGCAAGCGGCTTGTCTGCACAATTGTTCAAGTTGCGTTTCAACTTCAAGTGTGCTTTAAGCCGCAGCAGCAGCAGCATAAGAAGACACACGCAAACAACACACTTACACACACATACCATGAAATGTGTCAAGCATTGGTCACAGACACACACACACACACACACACACACACACACACATACGCGCATTGACTTTGTCCCCAGAAACACACGAATGCATAATAAATGCTTAATCTTTCATAAGAATTATGTACAATAAAATGAAATAGCTCTCATACAATCAGTCGACTTTACTAAATTGATTTTCATTGAGTTAAAGAGAATCGATTGTAAATCTGTGGAGTTCAATTCAAGTATTATTTTAAGAGTTATGCATATATTTTCTTTTTAAATACTCAATAGAAATTTTAAAAAGAATTCTACGAATTTTATTCACATATTCAAATTTATAAATTTAAATTTCTTATTGGTATGCATATTAATATGTTTAATTTATTATTAATTTTATATATATAATTTATAATAATATTTTTGCTATATTTTTGGAAACTAAATTTTAATACTAAATAAGTATTTGTATATATATATATTTTTTTTTTGTATATTTATCCTAAAATTATATATACTTCGTGTTCCTGCTCTCCTACAATCTTTTCAATTTTTTTTTTTTTTTAATGCATATTATTTAATATATTTTCTTTATTTAATTTATATATATTTATTTTATAATAATATTCTATTATACCTTGAAAAATTAAATTTCAACTCTTGAATTTTTCAACATTTTTTGTAACATATTTCTAAAATTATTTCATGGTTTTCCTGTTCTCCCACAATCTTGTCCGCATATATAAATCATTATTAATATGACATTCATTTATTATTATTTATATTATATTATTTATTTTAATATCTTATTATTTTTCATATATTTTATTTATAACAATATACCTTGGGAAACTAAAATTCAATACTTTAATTTCATAAATACTTTATTTTATATATTTTTCCTAATTTTTCTCGCACATATTTATCATTTATTAAGCATAGTATTTAATTTTAATTTATTATATTTATTTTATTTATTATATTCTACTATGCATTTTAATTTATTAATTTATTTATTAATTAAATGATTAATTTTTATACATTTAATTTATAATAATACTCCTCCTACTCCTTAAGTAACTAAATTTCAATAATTTAATTTCATAAATAAATTTTTTAATACATTTATCTTAACATTTTCTTCTTGATTTTCTTGCTCTCCCACAATCTTTTTTTTTTTTAACCAAACTTTGTTCATTTATTAAAAGTCTCGAATTCTTCAATAGCAAACAGACTGCAGTCACTGCCATAAATATCTTAAGACAAGAAAAAGAGCGAAACGTAGGCGTTTTCATTAAGTCTTAAGACTTTGGTATCATTAATTATTTGATTTTAAAAAAGAATCCATTCTATTTCATTCCTTGAGGCATTATCCTAGCTAAGATTTGGTAATTTATTTTGATGTACCACATGCAAGGCGTTTGTATATTTAAAAAAAAAAACCGAAACAAGAACACAAGAAGAGGCAAGCAAGCAACGCTACAGGATTAGGAGCACTTCCTACAAAAGACAAAAAAAAAAAAAAAAACGAAAAGAAAATTGTTTGTTCTCACAGGCTGCGTTGACATTCAGTTTGAGTACAAGTAATACAGCCACGCCTTAAGCCTAGCTATTTTTTTAAAAACGTATCCCGAAATCTCACACTCTATCTCTTTCTTTCGCTCTCTCTCTCTATCTACACTTTGTCTATTTGAAATTTTCAAGTGATTTAGTGCAATTAGTATAATTAACACGGCGCGTAAGACGAGACTAAGGCGACACATTTGACAATGAAATGTGCGCCACATGTCTTTTTAACCAAGTTTTGCTGATCCTGAACCTGAAACCAAACCCAAACCCAAATTCAAACTCAAACTGTGAGATGTTGCTTAAGCTGACATGTGTTGCCGTTTTAAGTAGCAAATGATTCTCTGGAAGTGAAGATTGTGTGAATCCAAGGAAAACTGCACTTTCCCACTGACGAGAAAAATGAAGAAAATAAAGTGTGTCCTTAAAAAAACGAGAGAAAAAGAAGGCGTAGAGCTCAGCTCGTTGTGTAAATAAAGAAAAGTAAGAGTAAAGCATAGATTTCATATATGTCTGAAAAATTGAAAGAAACACTGAGTGATACTGATGGATTAACTAATCAAATATCATATGTGTGTTATATGATATAATGAAAGATATATATTGTCAAAGAAGTAAATTTAATATTATAAAAGAATAGGTAAACTATAGAATTCTATATGCTCTACAATTGCCATACATGTGTTTTGCCTATGTCAAGTTTCAATTACAACAAAATTTAGGAAGATGAAATAAACGTAGTGCACGTATTTCATGGCATTCATGGAAGCAGCAGGCGGCCTTCTTTAATGCATGGCAAATTGCGTGTTTAAATTATAAATAGTACCCCAAGCAAAAGGCAACTTTGGACATAATCGAAAAGAATTAATTTCATATTCACAGCATCTCTTTCGTATATTCTTCTCCCTCTCTCTCTGTCTCTCTTTCCCTTGAGGAATGCTTTGCAAGTTAGTAAAGTAAACAAGTCGAGCAATGAATAGTGAAAACATTTTTAGAAGGCCACTCAAAGAGGCAAACTTCATGTGAGCGAGTGAGAAAGAAAGAGCGAGACAGAGAGAGAGAAAGAGTGCAATGCACAAAGACTGTACAAACAATTGCATAATTGGAAGTGCTGTCCGATACGTTGGTAGCTTGTCATTAAATAGTTGAGCAAATTGCAACTGGGAGTCGGTAGCCAAGAAGAGTCGAGAATCGAACGTTGCAATAGCAACAGCAACAGCAACAGCAAAAGCAACGGCAGCTGTGGCATGTGAAACGCAAGTTTCCTGTGCGTCACAAAAGTCAACACTTTAGTGCAATTCTGAGCAATTAACATTGACAGTAAATATGGAATTTGTGCAATGCTATGTGGCAACACACACCCCGCCCCCGCTCCTCTCTTCCACAACCAAAAATGCCTACGAGGCAGAAGCTAGTGCATTCAGGCAGAACTCGTGTGCACAACAACTCAGGTACGATACTGCAAGTTACAGGTATAGGCCATGGTACTCGCACTGGTACTTGCAACGTTTTTGGCACATCCTGCAACAAAGTCAACTTCATTTGCAAGTCAGCAGCAGTAACAGCAACAGCAACAGCAACAGCAACAGCAGCAGTAGCAGTAGCAACAGCAGCATCAAAAGAGAATAGTAAAGAGACTGAGAAGAAGTTGCATGAAACACATCAATGGCATTCATCAACATTCACTGTGAATGCTACTACAGGATGTTACATGGCAGCAGCCGTACAGTGGCGTACAAAGTTAAAACAACACTTGAAAAATATCAATAAAAAATTGTAAAAAATTACAAATAATTTTAATTAATTTAATATATCAAAAAAAAAATAATTGTAATAATAATTATTTATAATTAATAAACATCCCTTGCTTCAAGTTTCTAGTTTGACGCCACTGCAAGAGTTTGTTCCCTCTGCTAGTCACAAAGTTTACCATAGTTGAAATATCTTGCATATTGTTGTTGTTGTTGTTGTATCTTATAGGCTTGCTCTAGCTGTGTTTTGTTCTGCTGTATACTGTGCGTGCCATATTTGATTTGGTTTCGGCATGAGAACTTGAAGCTAAAGCCAAAAGCCAAAAAACAGAAGTTGACTAGAGTAGAGTGGAAAAGGATCGAAGTTAGGACGACGTGTGCGTGCTTGTCAATGACAACTGGAAATTAGTTTAATAGTCCAACTGTCCAACTGGAAGCAGTTCTATAGCAAAACATACACGCACATACACACGCACACACACACACGCATTTACACACACTCAGAGATAGAGAGAGAGAGAGAAAGTACACGTTATTTTGTTGATATAGTTATGGCATTTATTTTTTAGGCATGAACAAATTGCTTTCGTTATGCAACGCCTCTTACCTGACACCCCATAACTTGACTCTCTCTTACTGCTATTTTCTTCTGTTATTTCTCCCTAACGCAATACCAAATAAATATGATACGTGCAACTGTTAAATTAAGCTAATCATATAGCAGCATGATGACCATAATCAAATAGTCCATACTCTCTATATATATATCTATAGGAACAATATATATACCGCCCCATGCATTTACAATCCAAATTACTGTCGAATCCAAATTTTTCTCTGACTTAATGACATATTTCATTCTTTGGCAGTTTGAGTTTTATTTATAAAATGTCAATAGATTGATTGAGCTTATGAATGATTAAAAAGTGATTTGATTACCTTGCATTGTATTGTAATAATTATTACTGGATAAATAAAGCTTTACATTTCACTCAAATTGACTTTGACAGACAGTTTTTCAAATATATTTAAATATAAAAAATATAATGGAATTAAAAAATATAATTAATAATTTAATAACAATTAAAAGTTAAGCAATAAAAATTTTTCAAATTTAAAAATCACTTTTTAAATACCAAAAAAATTTATTAAAGATAAGAAAATAAATCTCTTAATAAAGTATAATACAAATATGAAAATCCTAAACAATTATTACAAGACACTTCTGTTATTTTCTAATGTTTCATGTCCGATCGCGGTCTCGATCAAAATAGCACTGACTTCTCAAATCTTGAATCAAATCCAACGAACCTCGGCCAGGTGCTTTTCTTTTTTAACTTTTGAACTTCAATTTATGTTTAGAATAAAAGCTTAAGACGAAACTGTCGCATCTTATTGTGACATTCAATTATGAATTTGAAGAACAATTGAAACGCAAAAAGGCGCAATTGATTCGGTTTACAACGAAAGCTGATGTTTACTTTAATTTTGATTTGTTTAACTTATCTGGGGAACCAAGATCGGATCTCAAAGCCAAAGGCAAATGTAAAGATTGAAATTATTGTTTTTAAAAGCCATAAGTGGCGGGTTAATGCAGAGATTAAAATTATTTTTGATGAAAGCCATAAGTGGCCAGGTGCCACGGGTTAATGCAGAGATTAAAATTATTTTTTATGAAAGCCATGTTGCCAGGTTTCACGGTTTAGATAACTTGTATGTATTTATTTACATACATAAATATGTATGTACGTTTATTGATAAGTGATCAGCTCTCAAAATATGTCAAGAACCTATTGGACATACTAGACATCGATGTGGGATCGATAATAGCAACAACAACGGCACTTGGCGCTCCACAACCATTATTTCGTTCACATTTGCTGTCCCGTTCCTTGCGTGCACGTGTGCGTGTGAGTACAGGTACTTTCTGATCTGCATGCTGCAGCATTCTCCCAACCCATATACATACATATGTATGTAATATATACATACATGTGTATGTATATAAAGAAATAATGCTCGCGCTTAGCGCTCGCTTGCAAGCTCGACAAGCTCAAACATTCTGACCTGCTCTTTCGACATCCATCAAATCAAATTTACACATGTGTACATACATACATATGTATGTGTGTGTATACAAATAATATAATATACAGCGAAAACAATGACTAAAGCATAGAAAAAGAAACTACCGTTGCAACACATTTTTCGCTAAGCAGCAAAGTACACTGTGACAAGAAAGTATTTTGACAATGAAATTTTTAAAATATAAACAATTTAAAAAAACATAAGACTTACAGGTTGCATTTACATATTTTTCATTTCTCTTTCAATTTCAATTTAATATATGCTAAAAAATTTGTAAAGGTGCTGGTTAAATAGATTGTAAACCACTGTGTCTATATTGACATTGACTTCGACTCTTTTACACGCACTCATCTGCTCGTTGCGTGCCCTAGCTTTGCACTCTCTTCTACTTATTCATTCACAATAAGAGAATTTCTATAATTCTTATGCATTTTGTTAGTGGGTTTTTATGAAGACTATACTGAAAGATATTAGTTATTGGCTTGGTACATTCATATATACATACATATCTTATAAGACTTGTTGGTGCAACTAATATATATTTATTTATTTATTTAATATGTTTATACAAACAAACATACACATTTATTTATGTATGTATGTATGTACAATTGCGAAAAAAATAATAGCACCACTACCACACATTTCCTTCTTGATACAAAAAAAAAAATGTTTACTGTTAACATTTTTTAAATTGTAAATTTTTTTTTAGATAGTAAAGTATCTACACTAAATAAAAATAGCTTATATGTTTTTTGAATTGCTGTTAATATATATTTTTTTAATATTTGAACAAAAAAGTTCGTAAATGACGCGAACAAAATAATAGCACCACTTTTAGTTTCTTTATGAAATCCTTCAAATCTTGCCACATTGTTCAGTCAGCAAGCACGTGATTATAATTTCGGTCAAAAAAATTCATATATAACTCTAAAATGGGACGTGGAAAGCACTGCACAGCAGAAAAGCGTATTATCATTTAAAAATTGATATTGGACGGAAAAACTTATAGAGAAATTGGAAAATTGGTCGGGTGTTCCAAGAAAATGATCACAAACGCCATAAACCACAAAAAAAAACCCGAAACACGTGGAAGAAAACGATCTCTGTCACGTCTTCAAATCAATAGGGTGATTTGTGAGAGCAAGAAGGATCCTTTCAAGCCTGCTACTGCGCTTAAAAAGGACCTTGAAATAAATACATATTTTTTTCACAGCTGTATATTGTTCGTGATACGTCATTCTGCAAACGCATCATTATCTCGTAGCATGCGCACATATCGAATACATACTGTATTTGATAAACACATTTTAACACTTTGTTGTATGTAAACCCAAGAAACAAGCATATTGTGAAATATCAAAGTACGCTATATGGGAACCTACATACCAAATTTGGTGTCTCTAGCTCTTATAGTTTAGAAGTTCTTTGCATTCAAACAGACAGACGGACAGACAGACAGACATGGCCAAATCGACTCGGCTATTGATCCTGAGTCAGAATATATATACTTTATGGGGTCTGCCACGCCTTCTTCTGCCCGTTACGCACATTTGCACAAACTTAATATACCCTTTTTTACCCATTTTCAATAGGTACAGGGTATAAAAAAATAAATAAATCTAAAGCAAAAATACTAGAAAATTTATTTAAATTAATCATTATAAAATATTACAAAAATATTTGTTATTATTATTATTTAATAAATTGAAAGAAAAATCTTTCATAAATATTAAAGCAATATAAATTGCCTAGAAATATCCAATTATTATCAAGAATATAATAGAACATTTCCATATAAATAATAAGCATATTAAACTTAACTCATTCTCATTGAAAATCTACACAGACAATATTTAATTGTAAGACAATAGCTTAGCAACCATAAACAAGATGTCTAATCAAATCAAAACCCACAACAGTCCACAGTGAAACAGTGCTACGTTTATGCCCAATAGACAAAATATAACTGAGGAAATTTAATCGCTTGATAGGCTTAGTACCCCTACCCTTCACATACATCGACCCCTCGCAACACCATGGGGTATATGACAATCAAAAAAAAGAGAAATGCGCAATGAAATTTGTTGACATCAAAAGCATTTCCTCAGTTAATATAATATACAATACTCTTACATACATAAAGAAGGCAACTGTTCTCCATTATATGTCGGTAAATAGTTATTCTCCATTATTTTCCATGCCAATAAGATGAATGCTAATTTAGTAAACGCAACTGGACAGAGTTATAGATTGTAAAATGCGTTTCATTTTTTTTTTTTTGTTTCTTCTCGGTCTTTTTTTTTTTTAATCCAATTTGCATATAAAATGACACAAAGCCCGCTAAATGCAACCCTTAATAAGTCACCAGGGGACAAAAAACAGTGAGCGGCGGCGGCAGCGGCAGCGGTCGCTTTGTGAGCACTTGAAAAATATATTGTGTAAATCCCAAAAGCAGCCCACAGCTAACAGTAACAGTTCACACAGTCTACAGTCTAAAGCCCACAACGCACCACCACCATCACTACCACGACCATCAGAATGATGATGGTACTGCTACTACGACTACTACTACTATTACAACCATCTCTACCACCACTTTACAATTGTCAAGGTTTTGGTTTATACAATTTCCTTATCCCACTCATTCACCCCACACCCCACATCGTTGCTGCACCTCTCTCAGTATCATTTTTAGCTAACAGCAGTACGATTGTCAACTATAAATATGTCAAAGTTTCTGGTTACCATGGCCCATTGGCTCAACCCTCCTTCCCAAAAAAATAAAAAAATACGAACTTTAAGTATTGTCAATATTAGTAAATATTAAAAAATATATAGGGTGGCACAGTCGACATTGGTAAAGCAATTGCTGCTTCAAGGGGGGTTGTTGTCTAATGAAATGCTAAATTTTTGTAAGCCGCAAGTATTACAGTGTACCAAGTTCCGGGTTCGGTTCGCATTACCCTTCTTATGCCACACTCTCAGTCTACCTCGCCAATTTTTCACTTTCCTTTTCCATATGCAATGTGTGTAATTTTTTATTAAAGACATTAGTCAAATAACTGCATATATATATATATGAATGTATTGTTCGTTATGATGTTGCATATAGATGGTCGATCTGGCTCACATATAGCGCCGCTGGGCATTAATCTAAAATGGCAAAACGCCCACGCGTCAGAGTCGGCACAGCCGCTGTATCAGCAGCCACCCAACGACCGACCCACCGTGTGTGCGTCATTTGTTACATTTATTATTACTGTTTTTTATTCGTTATTTTTTTTGTATACTCTGTAATTAAGATATGCGTAAGATCTATTGGAAATTAGAATTTACAAAAGTTTTGTATAGTAAATATAATACTGTTGAAATTTCGAGGCATTTATTGTTTAGAATTAGACAGAATTTTGGATAAGTTCTCACTTAACGCTTTGCATTCACATACTTAGGGAAATTTGATTAGCAAACATTGCTTGCTTACAGGGTATGTGTAATGTCTATACACAATTTGCTCAGTTTTTCTTTATGTTTTTGATCTAAACGGATTTGGTTACGCGGCACCGGCATTCGCCTGGAGAAAATTAAACTTTTCGCTTCGCTTTTGTATAAAACAGAAAAACATTTTATGCACTTATGACACTCGGAACGCCTACTCCTCCATCCTCCTTCACATCCATATCTCTAACTAACCTACCCAACCTTAGTGCTTTTACCGCCCACCAACCCTCTGGCAGCAACAGCAATAGCAACAGCAGCAGCAGCTCGCATTGCACAGCCCTTTGGGTTCATTGTGTTTATTTTCTTCGTTTTTTTTTTTTTGGACTGACTTTTTGAGCGTGGACCGAGCCCAGTTTTTATTGTAATCGTAACTTGGCTCTATATTGGCTTCATTTTTAGTTACTCAGCTGTTTCCAAACGACAGTTTTTCCCTTTTTGCACTCTCTCTCATTCTCTCCCACTCTCTCTTCGCCCCTTTCATATTCCACTATTAAGGGCAGTTGCAACAAATGTTTGCTGGGGTTAATGTTCCGCTATACTCTTAGAGTTTACAATGTATAGATGGAGGGGATCTACATACTATGGTATATATCTATGCTGTCTGTTGTGTATTATTGTTGTCACGATTTGCACATATTTCATAAATTCGAGCATATTGCTAATTTGTGCTCTAAATTTGTTTAGGTTTTCTCCAATTCAGGACTTTTTATGCTGCATTTATTGGGTTTCTATTTATCAAATTGGATTTTCAACTGGCAAATGGAATGCAGATAGTTGTTAGTCTGCCTGCTGCCGCAAATTGTCACAACAGTTGCAGCAACAGCTTATACGATTTTGTGGCATCAAGTGAGATTTAAACATAGCAAGAATCCATTGTCAACATGGCAAAGAGTTTAAGGTATTTTTATGGATTTAATTTCTGACAGGAATTTGAACTAGAGCAGTTCCAATATAAGTAATTTATGCTGCAGTTTATAAGTCTGAGAACTATTTTTGTTTGCTTATTAAAACAAAGAGATTTCGAGATTTCCAAAGTTAAAGCGGCAAATGTTTCACATACATTGAAGAAAAAGAAAAATCCAATCAATATTCAGTTTCAGTTTCATGTCCTGAAATAACAAAAACCCTTTTCTCGACCTGGACAACTATATGTCAGCTAAGCCCATAGAATAAACCCCCATAACCTCGTTCTCCAAACAACAACCAAGCACTCAGAATATGACTGTTGATTTATGCCCCGTTGCAAGAACGTCCGATGTCAACGGTTTCTAAGAATACATCGATCTATTGCATTCCATGTAAATGACGGGCCAACGACAGCCGCCGCCAACAGTTGTTGTCAGGCGCTGTGCTGTATCGTGTCCTTTGACAGCGCAGGACACAAGCGCAAGACAACAATATCAAAAGGTATTGCTGCAGCTTGCATTTCCTGCACCTTTACCTTTACCTTTACAATCAACCACCAAAAACCAAACCAATGAAGGTTCTCCTCAACCTGGTTTTAGTATGCCTTGGCTCATTTGACTGCCTGTCACAACAACCGAAAGAATGAATGTTAATGTTAATGTCCATGGCATATTAATGGTTTTTCGAAATTATCCTTTTGCCACATTGTTTGGAAAATTTATGCATTTTTTTTTTTTGGTTGGCTTTCCCGCTAGATGTACTACGATATTATTATTATTATTGTTATTGTTATCATTATATTGAGGTTTGGCTTTGTTTGAGTGCATTGACTGC
>JBAMBR010006360.1:0-20699 GCA_037044475.1 Zaprionus obscuricornis | reverse complement strand
CCTTGTTGAGACTTGCATAATGAGTTACATGTTTGTTGTGGTTTCGGTTGTTTTGAGGTCCTCTAACTGCTAGCTTGTTACAAGCCAATGATCTGCATTTGAAATCATTTACAGTACAACGACTAAACTCTATTCAATTTCTTCAATTCAATTTCGAAATTAAAATTATGAACAAAATTTAAGCTTAACGCATAAATAAATCAAATTTTTTTTTTTGGGCATAAATAAAAAAATAAAATTAAAAATAAAATATAAAAAAAACAAACATTTAGCAACATATTTTACATATGTAATAATTATTTATTTATTTTTTTAAATTTATTTAATGCAAATGTAAGCGAAAAAGATTTTTAAAAAATTACCTAAAATTATAAATAAATATATTATAAATTATTATTATTTATAAATATTAATTGATAATTTAAGCCCAATATTGCCAGTTGAAAATTTAGCTATTCCCCTGAAAACTTCAATTTCCGCTTTATAAGTTAATTATCAATCGTTGTAAGCCGTTGTAAATAGATCTAAAAGTAAACAAAAATAAACAAAAATAAACAAAAATAAATAAATAAAAATAAATAAAAATAAATAAAAATAAATAAAAATAAATAAAAATAAATAAAAATAAATAAAAATAAATAAAAATAAATAAAAATAAATAAAAATAAATAAAAATAAATAAAAATAAATAAAAATAAATAAAAATAAATAAAAATAAATAAAAATAAATAAAAATAAATAAAAATAAATGAAAATAAATAAAAATAAATAAAAATAAAGAAAAATAAATAAAAACAAAGAAAAGTAAAATAAAAGTAAAATAAAAAAAATATAAAAAATAAATAAAAATAAATACATAAATAAATAAATGGATTATTTTTCTTTTTTTATTATATTTAATTTTTGATATTTTTAACATATTTCGGTTATTTATATTTTTGGCGATTTTAATTTTTTTTTTTGAACAATTATGAATTTCACAGTGTTTCTTCAAAATATTTAAATAATATTGGTTCCCGAAAAATTACGTTACACTTTAACCCTAAATTTTCCCTAATACGTAAAAAAGAAACATCTAAATCTAGGGCAAAACCCCCTGCTCTGGAAACACTGATATTATTTGTATTCAAGTTTCACTGGCCTTGACATCGACAATTGTCTCTTTTTCACATACTGCAAAAGCAAGCCTCTAGAGATAAGTTGCTGCTTTCAATCGTGAGAACAACCATGAAAGCATAATATTAATCAGAGAGAGAGATTCATTTCATACTAGTCAACAGTTGACGTAACTTCTTATCGCTCTTAGCTGTATACTTTATATACTTATGAGCGCGAAAGAGAAAGCGAGAGTAACGATTAAATAATTTTGGCACACGACTGTCAGAATGCATAGCAGTTGTTTGTTGATATTATTCGACGTTCAAGCACAAAATAAATTATTAAAAAAAAACACTTCTAAAATGTGTTAAAAATAGGTGTAAATGAACAGATGCGTTTATCAGTTGTAAAACATATTTAAGAGGTGCCAAGATTTATTTTGAGCAGCAGAACAATTATTTTTGTTATTCTTTTCTTTTGCCTGCTTCTGCATAGATCATAGAAAAAGACTGCATAATTTTTTTTGGCATACTAACAACAACAAAGCAATTTTAAAGTACAATATGCACAAAAAATATGCGATGGAAAAACAATTATGACTATCACTGTATATAAAAATTAAAAGCCATTGAAGAAGATGCAGAGTGTCAAGCTCACTTCCCTTTTTCTTTGTTTTCGAACATTGCAGAATTTAAAAATTATTTTGAAATATTTTAAAATTTATTATTTTTTATTTTATTTATTTTTTATATTTATTATTAAATTATTTTAATAATAATTTAATTTATTTTTTATTATTTTATGAAATGAAAATGAAAATCAAAGAAATATTTCAATAAAAATCGGATCATCGAAGCTAAAGCTAATATGAAAAACAGCAAATAAAATTAATTTGTATGATTTGTCGCTTTATCGAGACTAACATGCAAAATACAAACATGAAAAATTACATAAACTGCACATGTAAAGAATTTTGTAATCAATTTCATGAAAAAAACAAAAAAAAAAGTAAAAAAAATACAAAATATTCAACGAACTAAACACGAATTCAATCAAAAATGGCAAAGCATCAGGGGAAAAATGTGAACATAGTGATGTTTATAGCAGAGCATGGGGCATAGAAGTATGTGGCATGCGACATGGGGCAGTATAGGGCTGAGGCTATCAAGAGCCATTGCAAGTGACAACTGGCAACTGGCAACAAATGATTTAGAAAATGATTTATGGCACATTCATCTAATTACCACAACGCCCGCAGAGCAAAGCAGTGCAGAAAGCCAAAGAGAGAAACAGAGAGAGAGAGAGTGAGGGAGAGAGCTGGTAGCATCATTGACCAGGAAACATTCACGGCCAGCCGGCAAAAAGCCAAAGCAATGCTGATGACAATTGTGAACGTTTTGTTGTGCGTCGATGTGGCTATATCAGATTATATATATATGTCTGTGTGTGTTTGTGTTTGTGTGTCTATATATGCTTATGCGTCACTGTGTGTACAACACCATTGCTGACATTAATGACGCATGCCATCAGTCAGTTTGTTGATGCCAAAGCCAAGAGGGACATCAACGACATGAGAGACATAAGAGACATGGTCGGAAAATGGCAACAAGCTCAGCCTGTTGCTAAGCCTTTTTCCGCGAATGCAGCGCATCAATCTCAACATCAGCTGTCTGGTAAAGTGGTAAATGCTAGCATGCAGCAGAAAAATTGTGTGACATGGGGCATGCAGCACGGGGCAAAAGAGAACAGAGCGACGCGTATTAATATCGCATCAATTATAATTTTCCATTTGGCAGGCAGCCAAGTTGACAACAAAATGCGTTTTAGTTATGTGATTTGTTGCAATTTTTGCTGCCATTTCTCTCTCTCACTCTCTTCTGTATCTCTCTCTCACTCTCTGTGAAAAAATCTCTTTAGATTTCCTCATATTGTTATGCTTTGTTTCCGGATCATGTATCAATTTCCCAATGACAGTTTAGACCATTTATCTCACACATTGCTATTTAATTTCTGTTGTATCAATTCGTAAAAGCAAAACCAAAAAAAAAAAGAGCAGCAAAAAAATAAAAACCCAAAAGCTATAAATGCAGGTTACACATTCTTTTATTATTGATTTATCATTACGAAAACTTGTTTGTACGACATTTGTTTTGGGCTAATGTTATTGACAGTTTTGGCTAATGATTGTTTGCCAAATAAATTGCTAAATCGTTGTAGCATTTAACTGCAATTGTTAAGTGTTGAAAAGTGTTTAAAATAATTGTTAAAAAAAATATTTATTACAAGTTCTAATATGTTTCACATTGAGTTGACATCAAATATTCAAAATATAACATAATAAAATTGAAAATTATTTGCAGAAGGCCAAGTCAAAAACATTCAAAATTTTCATAACTTTTTTAAAAAATAAACGCTTTAAAAAATTTATAATAATTTTTGATTACTTTGAATAATTTCTAAATATTGTCAAGATTTTTTACGAAATTGTAAAAATTAAAATTTGAATAAATAAATTGTATTAAATTATTATTTTATTTTTATTAAACAATTTTTATTAATAATTAAAAATTAATCGCAGAAATTTGCAGAAGTTTCCACTATTGGCCAAGTGAAAAACATTGAAAATTTTCATCATTTTTTTTTTAAGAATAAAAGCTTTAAAAAATTTAAAAAAAAATTTTTCATCGTCAATTACTTTGATTCTCAAGATTTTTTACAAAATTGTAAAATTAGAAAGTGAATTAATAAATTGTATTAAATTATTATTTTATTTTTATTAACAATTAAAAATTAATCGCAGAAATTTGCAAAAGATTCCACTATTGGCCAAGTGAAAAACATTGAATATTTTCATCATGTTTTTTAAGAATAAAAGCTTTAAAAAATTTAAAAAAAATTTTTCATCGTCAATTACTTTGATTAATTTGTAAATGTTATCAAATTTTTTTTACAAAATTGTAAAAATTAAAAATTCAATAAATAAATTATATTAAATTATTATTTTATTTTATTTTACTTAATTATTAATAATTTTATTATTTATTTTATTAAATTATTTTCAAGTATTTCTGTTAATTTATATTTTTTTTCAGCAAAGTTTACAAAACTTTATTTATTTTTTTTTGATATTTGTATCCATAGAACAAATTGTGTCACAACAAGTTTTTGAAGCATGATATCAGGCCACAGAAATAAATTCGAAAATTTAATTCAAATCAAAACTTCTCATTGCTCATGAAAACAGAGTTTCAAAAGCTTTTCAATGCTTCTACATTTTATTCTGCTGTTGCTGCTGCTACTGCTACTTCTACTGCTGCTGCTGTTTCCTCAACATTCTCAGCATCTGTCAGAAAAATAAACAAAACTGCAAATTTTATCGTGCTGAACGTTTATGCGCAAATTGCTTCCAGGTTTTTCGCGTTGTCTGTCTGTCTGTCTGTCCGTCTGAATGTCGCCTTATCGAATTTCAAACAACAACAACGAAAACATTTGCTACGTTAAGGATGATGCTATAGCACAAGCACAGAGGACAACAGACTTTCGGTCTGCTGGATAGCAGAACTAAAGTCGAAATGCTTTTACACAGTTTGACAATCGGCACAGATTTTGCACGACATGCTCCTCAGCATAGTAAAGTTTCTCTGCTCAAGGCGTGAAATGAAATCGACAGTAATTTGTGTTTATCTCTTTCAATGTCTGTCTCTCTCTCTCTCTCACTACTTTCTCTCTTTGTGTGTGTTTTGTTGAAATAACAATTGTCACAAGTTTTGTTAGTGGCATGTGAAAAAAGTTATACAGAACATAACTTTAATTTACGAACTTGACTGTATCAAAACTATCAGATCTAACGACATGTCTTAATGTAACCAACAAATATTTCATCATTGACTTGAAAGTCAATAAGCCAACTTCATCATATTGCCATATGTCTTCTTTGAATGAGTGAGAGAGAGAGAGAGAGAGGGAGAGTGTGAGATGGATATGGAAATAGAGCTCGCTAAGTCGCTTTGATGGCGCATAAGTAAGTGCCTATGAATAATTCATGTGCTATTTATACAAAATCGAAATGATAATCGTGCACTTTAGCATTTAAATCAGTGATGCTGCTCCTAGAAACAGCACAATGAACGCTTTCACAATGTTGCGGCAATGGCAGGGGGAAGGGCAATGGGAAAACAAAACAAACAAATTTACATAGTATTGGTGTGAGTAACTCAAAAGATGCTTTTGCCTATTGACTATACGTAGACTTTACGACAGGGTCGACGCAGTGCAAAATCCTTTTTTTTTTTTTAAACGTAATGAAAATATTCTTAAATTATGCCTATCGTTTCTTATTTAAAAGTATTTTCAACTCTATAATAAGCCAATGATAATGCATAAATTAATATAATATTATATTTAATAAAATATTGAAAAAATATAAATTGAAAGTTATTTCATATAATTTTAAGGAAATGTCAAATAAAAATATTATTCTTACATATAAATAAAATGTTTAAAACTTTGAATAAAAATCAATTTGATTAAAAAATTTAGCAATGCAATTTTGTTAATGTAAATATTATATATTTTTTATTTAATAAATAAATATTATTTGATAATTATGATTTATGGAAATTCTTAAAATATTAAGTGAGCAAAATTAAATTATTTATAAAAAAAATATGGAAAATCTCAAATAGATAATAAATTAAGAATTTAATGTTATTTATTTATTTTTAAAATACTTTATATATTTTTATTATTTTAAAATGTTAAATTAAAATGTGCGAAATTTAAATGCATAAGCATTTTATAAAATTTAAAAAAAAAGGAAATTCTAATTTATTTTAGACTTTAATGTTATTTATTTATTTTTATTTATTATTTATTTTAAATATTAAATGAAAATGTGCTAAAAATAATTGTAGACTTAAATTGTAGACTTAAAATAATAAAAATGAATAAATAACATTAAATTTTTAATTAATTAATTATTCGCATTTTTATTTTTCTTGTTACGCTTTTGCATTTATATTTGAGCAAATTAATCTACAATTACTTTTAGCACATTTTCATAAATGTTTAAATACATTTTATAAATTTTAAATTTTAATTTTATAAATGTTTAAATAAATTTTTAATTGAAAAAAATAAATAAATAAAATAAAATTGTTAATTAATTAACTATTTGAATTTTTAAATTTCTTTTATAATGTTATTGCATTTTAATATTGACAAATTAAGTTTACAATTATATTTAGCACATTTTCATTTAATATTTTAAAATTATATAAATGTAGCAATTAATTTTAAAATAAATGAATAAAAAAAAAACGAATAAATAATATTAAATTATTAATTAATTAACTATTTGCTTTTTATTTTATTTATAACGCTTTTGCATTTATATTTTGACATATTAAAAATAATTGTTTACTTAATTTGCTAAAATATAAAAATAATACAATAATATAAAAATAAATATAAAATATAAAAAACAATAACACTCTTAAGTCAAATATTAAATTCGTTAAATTATGAAAGTTCACTTGAAATTGAAGATATTAGAATAATTAAATTATAATCATAATTCAATAAATGAAGCGATTAACTATAATCATAATAATAATGACAGCAGCGAGCAGCTGCAAGCATTTTTTTTCTTTTATTTCTTTTAGACTTGTTGCTGTCCGTTGCATTGAACCTGCTACTTACTACTTGCCACTTGCCATTTTCTACTTGCCACTTGGCAATTGCAAGGCCAATTGACATTTATGGCTTGTGCGAGCATGCAAACCCTGCGATAACATGCCTCACTAAGTCTCAATAAGAAATTCTGAGCAGCAGATGCGCTATACAGCTTTCAATGTATTCCAGGAGTCAAGTTTCTATAGTTCGTACAGTACAGTAGGTACGAATAATACTTGTACTTGTACTTGTACTTGCACTTGTAGTATTTATTCATAACTGTAGTGTCGCCATAAGAACTTAACCCCTTGCAATCGTTTTAGCCATGCAACAGCAAGCACTCACGCATTGGCATTGGCAGCCGAGGCTGTCAAGCATGCATTTTTGCATTAAATTGTCTTGTTGAAAGGAAATCGCATACACTTAATGCCACAGTCGAAGCGATTTGCATGAGCAGATATGGTAGCTTGGCCAAGCAGTTGGAAGGAGCAGCAGCAGCAAATCGCATTGCATCGCATCGCATCGCATCGCATCGCATTGTTGTCAGCAGCTGCTGAAATGCATTTCGCTTGACACTTGATAAACGACATGACTACAGAGTAAAGAGAGAGAGAGAGAGAGTGTGGAGAGAAGAATGAGTGCTTAGATAGTCAAGTTCCACATATGCGAAAGTGGCAGTCAGCAGCACTAGCAGATATACTGCAAGTAAAAATTCTCTTCTGGAATATTTCAAGTGCTCAACTGAGTGATGATTGTCTGACGTTTGCATCGTTTTTTTTTCCTCGTTCTCTTTTTTTTTATTATAAAATAGAAGCAGCTTATCGCGCACTTGTTGCTGAAGGCTTTGCATAATTTATGATCTTTTTCAGTAATTGCCCCATTTTATGTCTGCACCCAGCAAAGATTTAACGACAGACCATTTCTGCCACACACCCAAACATTTGTAGGCGTTGTTGTCGTCATCGTCGTCGTCGTCGTTGCCATCGTCTTTTTCTTATCATGTTCCACATTACGTGGACGCAAGTAACACTAGAAGGCAGCATAGGAGAAAGGGACACTGGAAGGGGAACTGGCAGGGAAGGGCACTTAAACCCTTTAAAATTTATGTCAAATGCATTTGTAAAATATGCCAAACCTACGAGTGGCAAAACCGATTTCTACGCCATTTAAACTAACATCGCACATAGCTACAGTGGGCAAAAATAGTTATTTATATAGACAAATTAATATAAATAAAATGCGAATTATAATAAAAAATTAAAAATTAAAAATTAAAAATTAAAAATTAAAAATTAAAAATTAAAAATTAAAAAATTAATTTTAATTTAAGAAATATAAAAAATAATTTTTAAATGTTAATAATAATAAAAATAATATTAATAAAAATCAAAATAATTAAATATTAATAAAATCTTTAAAAACTAAAAAAAAATTAAATAAATATGAAAAAAAATCAAAATGTTAAGTTAAATTAGCATAAATATTTTTATTGAATTATTTTTAATTTTATAAAAACAAATATTTAGTTTTAAGCAATTTTAGAGAATTATCAAGAGAGAATTAATAATTTTAAAAAATTTTTCAAAATTAAAATATTATTTTGAAAATTGATTTTGTTCATGAATAAATTATAAATTTCAATCTAATTTAAGCAATGCTCAACCCAATGTAGATCGACCAACCGCCAATGCTGCTGCCAATGGAAAACGTTTTCCGCTAACGTTTGAGTAAAAACAACGAACGATAAAAAAAAAAAAATAAAATAAAAAAAAAAAAGTAAAAAAAAATCTTTGTGCATTTTCGTGCAGTTGGTTGTGGCAAATGTTCGTGCAAGGAAAATGTAATTTTTACTGCACGTTTGAGTTTCGAACTGTTCCTGGCACTGTTACTGTTACTGTTACACATATGTATGAATATATCTAGCATACATTTTTACACATACATTTGCTATATATGCATATAAGTCGCAAATGCAACAAAATGGCGACAAGCGACCACGTTTCTTGTCTTTCAATGTGTGTTGTCTTTATCAGCATCGTCCTCATCGTTCTCATCGTCCTTAACGTAGCTTGTGTTTTCTTAGCCTTTTATAGAAAATACATTTTAAACATTTTTTACCTTTAAGCATTTGCCAGCGAGTATATTCAATTCTTTGCTGGCTGCGCACTCAAAGTATTATTCAAATTTAAACTAATATTTAAATGAATTTTAGAAAATATCGAAATAAAAAATGAGCAGGCCTTACACTTTATAAACGCAAAACTCACAAAAGCAATCAAACGAAACACAACAATTACACATTATCACAAATTATACATATACATCTATAGATAATACTCGATCACACTTAATCCCTCTTACACATCTAATACGAATATCGCAAATCCATTATGTCGACTGGCTTAGATCTTAGTCTATTGAAGTTTAAAACGTATACCGATTATCTAAGTTCATTTATAAGAATTGAAGATTATCGCTATTTAACCAATTTGAAATCCTTAAGAAAATTGGTAAAGCTTGGTTATCGCAGTAATGGCAAAGTATACGAAGAAGCTGAATTTCAAAATATGAAATTGAAATTAACTGACATGTTAAATCCTAAAGTTTCATCCAGTGTTCTCTTTTGTAATTATTTTAAGGGAACTGATGAAGCATTGGCAGCACTAGCTGAACGTGAGGAAGCTAATATGTTACATAAGTTATCGGTATATCGATTAGTAATAATACTAATAGAAATTTCTTAATTATCAATTTTTTTTTCTATATTCTTTAGACAATTATATATTTACAACGACGACAACGAAGTGGATTCGATATCTCTGGTTATATAGACTTTGAGAAAAGTTTAAAGGATTGTGTATATAATAATCCAGAGCATACCAATTGGAGAGCAGTTTTTGAGGGACGTGCATTATTACGACCAAAACCATCGGATTTGAGCTACTATGATTGGCATAAAGGATTTGTATGTTATAATGATACTGATAGCTTTCAGGCAATCACAGGTGCAGGCAGATTAATGTTTATGCATAGAACTGATCATAAACTTATTCCAGTTACTAATAAGCCAGGAAAATTCTCGAAAAATGTTAAACGTACTATGATACCATCTGAACTTTATGGATTTATGATTTTGTATGATCATGTTGTAAGATAGGATCAACAAAAAAACAAAAAAGAGCAAGAATAACAACTTTAAATACATCGAATATATTTATTAAAAAAAAAATTTAGATTTTTTATTTTTTGGAATATTTGAGTTCCTGATAATTGAAAGAGTAAGTTATCTTAGAGTAGTAGTATTCATTACTCTCTGCTTATTTTATTAGACTCATGATACTGAATATCTAGTAGTCGATCACTTACAGCACAGCTTCTCATGCAGACTTCTCTTTTTTTTTATCCTTTGTCTTATGCAAATAATGCATGCTGCATGCAAAAAAAAAAAAAAAAAAAATTCGTTGCTCTAGCTTATGGTTGGCTGCATAGGCAGGTGTGTAAGTATAGTATAGTCTGCTATACTCTTGTATGTAGTGCACACGTGATATTGCTCTAAATTTGGTCACGTAATGGTAAAAATATTTTCAGCATTAAAGCAAATGCAAACCGATGAGACAAAAAATCAGACGAGAACGTAAATATAAAGTATAAGGAGCAAAAAATATTACTATAGTATATGTATCGAACTGCTGTAACTAAAAGTTTTGACTTAAATTTGATTTTTAAAAATGAAATTGAAGAAAAAGAAATCGCAACAATAAAAGAGAACAACAAAAAAAAAATAAAAAAATAAAAATAAATAAATAATCGAAAATTCACTTATGCATATAAATCAATACGCACTTCTGTGCAAATACTATGTGTGTGCGTGCTTGCTCAATATATATTGGGCAAATAAAATGGCACCAACAAGCACGCACCATATTGTATTTATGTAAATTTATTTCCGTTACATTTCCGCCGTTCAATTGAAAATCGTCGTGTGATTTTCTTTCTTTACCCTCTTGTGTATATTTGTACTGTTCGCTGCTGAAGGCTGCTTCCAAAAAAAAATCCAAAAAAAAAACGTAAGAGAAATCAGAACAGAAATCACAGCAGGCTCGAAAAAAAAAGAAAGAAGAAATATTCATGCACAACAAAAAATAAAAATAAAGTAAAATAAAAGAACTACAAATATGCATCATTCATTTATAATATATTCGTTTTTTTTTTCTCTTTTTTTTTTTGGGTGGAATCGTTACGAAGGTCTCACTGTGAGTCTGTTCGTTCCACCATGCAAAATGTGGCAAGTCAATCCGAATGTTGTTTTCAAAATGTAACAACGAATTATTATTTCAATTTATAAGAAACAACAAAAAAAAAAACAAAAAAGAAAGAAATTTATTAACAGCGCAGAACAAGAATGCGAACACATTGTGAAAAATGTGAAACAGCTTGAATTTAAATATTCTTATGCAACTTAAAGTAAAACAATGTAAAAACTATAGATATAATATTATTTTATTGATTTTATTTGCTTTTTGAGTTGGGAAAATATGTTTCATAAAATTCTATAAAATTTAATTTCAAAATGATTTAAAAATTAACTAAACAATTTACATGAATTTTATTTTTACAGTTTCATTTAAAAAAAAAATGTACTTGTACAATATTTATAATTATTAAATATAAATTTAATTTATTAAATAATTTATAATAATTTATATTATAAATAAATAAAATATTAAATAATTATATTAATTATGTGCAAACATTTTTAAAAATAAAAAAAAATTAAAAACAAAAAAAATGGTTACTTACATTTTTTTAAATTTTTAAAAAAATAATTTAAATAATTTAATAAATTATACAAAAATAATATATTAATTACAATAATTATAAAATATATATTTTTTTTTAAATTTTTTCTTTAAATAATTAATCTGCAATTTATTATTAATTAATTTATTAATGCAATTTTTTTAATAATTTTTTATATGTTTATTTAAAATATTTAATAAATAAATAATCAAAAAAAAAAATAAAGCAATAAAAATATTAAATATTTTAAATTAATTTTTATTTTAAAATTTTGAATAAAAATATAAAAATATTACAATTTCGTAATTTCTTATGCTGCAATTTCTACTTTTTTCAACGGAAATATATTTGTTCTATTTTTATTTCTTTTTTTTTATTTTATTCAGACTTACTATAAGTAAAGTTTGAGCTACTTGAATGAAGAGTGGATACAGCTGCATGAAAATATTGCCTTATACTTTGAATTTTCTTTCTTCTATTTATTGTGTAAATATTAGTTATTGGGTCATCGCTGTGGCTTGATCTACAGTTACTACGCAATAATTGAATTTTCTTTTTTTTTTTTTTTTTAAACAAAGTCAAGAAATACTTTTGCTCAAGTTTGTATATATGTAAATGCACGTGTGTGTGAGTGTAAGAGAGAGAGAGAATGTATGCAGTAGGCAAAGCGAATAGGAATATTCATTTCATTTGTCTTATTTTGTTATCTAAATTGTTTGGCTTTTGGCTTTTGTTGTTGCTCAAAAAGGCAAACAATGGATAGATAACTTATTGTTTTTCAGACAGATGCACATTGAGACAAACTTTTGTCATAAACACACATACACAAAGACACTCACACACACACACACACACACACACACATATAGATTTCATGTTGTCTATTCATCAGAGCAAAAATACGATAAGCGCGTATGTTGAGCTTTTTGATGCAAAAGGAAATTAGAAAAATTCTCAAATGCACATTGTGCGCTTAATTAAACGCCAAAAAGTTACTTCAATGTTCATCATAAAATTCAAGTACTATATGTGTGTATACGCGACTGTACTTTGTCACTTCGTCAACATTGTCAATTCAGTCAGCAAGTTCATTATTATGAAGTCTGGTCATGAAAATTGTTGGCATATCGAGTTGATGGCCTCCTAACTCGAGGCATCTATAAAACAATAACAATAGAAAATGCTCATCAATGCGGTCGGCAGCTCATCAAAATGTGCACATGGTGGTACATACTTCTCTTTGTTGTTGTTGTTGTTGTTGCAGTTGCCTCAACACATGGATTTAATTTCCTGCAATGTCCCGTAGCTGCATGTTTTCATCGTTTCCTACTCATTCCTGCTTACACTATGCTTCAAAACGATTGTTGCACCCACAAACTATTTTGTGGTTTAATGCGTAGACGGGGCGGCCTGACAAACTCATTTACCATTTTACTCTTTTACCCAGTATTCACTAGTATTCACTAGTATTCACTATACACTCGCTCGCTATTCACTATTTATGCGGTAGACCATTTCATCTTGTTACACTACACAAAAGTTTTGTGTCGATATCATATAAACTTGCAACATTATGAGCTGCTGCATGCGAATGTTGCACCAAGTGTTGCCTAATATTCCTAAAATGGACCAACTTGGCGGCCGCAAAAAACTTTTTACAAACTCACAGTGTATACACTGGCAGAGAACTTTTCGCTGTAGTGTATGTTAGCTAGGATAAGTTGAGACAACGCTGACAGCAGGCCGGCTGCTGATGCTGATGCTGAAGCTCTTGCTGCTGCAGGCCAGAAACATTGGCACATTCATCATTTTTTGAAGCCGGAGCTGGGCATAAGGCAGCAAAAGCAGAGTGTGGCACAAACAACAACAACAACAATAACAGCAGATGTTGCAGGCAGTCGCGGCAAGTTCTTGTCACATGTCACGTCGCCTGCCTCAGTCAGAGAAAAAGAGCCCGTTGACGATGCCAGCCAGAGCTGCTGATGTTTCTCCTACTTTACTCTGCACTTCATGCTCCTTATTCTGCTCTTGCTGCTGATGATGTTGCTGACGAGGATGAAGAACAGGCCTCTGGCATTTTCACCACGAGCATTTTTCGCATTCTGTTGAAAAGTTTTCTCTCAACTATCCAAAGAATTTCATCGAGCACTGTATTAAGCAATACTTTAAATTTTTTCCTTCAACTCTCAATGTTATTTACGACAATTGCTTGAAATCAATTTTTGCTTTTAATCGATTTTCAAATATTTATGAAAAATTACAGTGACTACCAAATATTATGATATCAAAATAAAAAACTCATATTAAAATTTTGTTTTAGTTAAAATGTGAAAATATATTATTGATTATTTTTTTTTTTTGATTGATTGATTGAAAGATAAAGTAAATATATAAATTTAAGTTCAGTGCTTAAGTGTTTTGTATGTGTGCGCCTATGTGTCTGTGTATCTTTGTGTGTGTGTATGTGTGTGTCCTTTTATGAATGACTGTTTATCGCATTGTGTGTTTATGTTTGTGTGTATATCTTAGCCCCTGTTGGGACGACCACCACGTCTTCTGATCGTACCGCGACGCTGGTTGCGATTGCGGATACCAGCACGACGCCTGCGACCACCGCGACGAACACCAGGACGACCACCACGACGACCACCACGACGACCACCAGGACGACCACCACGACGACGTCCGTTCCTATTGCGACGAACACCACTACGACGACGAACCACACGTCTGGCACGTGCATCTTCTTTGCTGGCACTTACAGCGCCTTCCTTCTGCTTCTCTTCTGTGCTATCAACGGCAGCCATGTGTTGCTCATTGATTTGAACTTCATCATGATCCTCATGTTCTTCTTCCTCAAGCTCACCCGAAGTCTTGGCAAGTTCTAATTCATCAGCATCTACTGAACGTGCGACACCATGACGACGTTGTGTAGCAGCCTCAGCGGCCACCAGGCAACATAATGCCCCCAAAACAAAAATTAAAGCGTATTTCGATGACATATTTCTTTTGGCCCGCTAGTTGCTGATGGAACTCCGGAAGTGTTTGTGATGCTATTGTTGCACCAACATAAGCATTTTATACTCTTCATCGTTTAATTTCATTTTGTGGGCTTTGCGCCCAACTGTTCAAATGTTTGTCTATTGCAATTCCCTTCCCCCTTATCCATGCAACAGACATCAGGCAGCTGTGTTTGCAAGTAGCGTTTAGTTGTGCTCAATCGAAGTTTGTTGGTCATGCTATTAATTTGATCTTTTGTTTGTTAATGCCTCTCAACAGACATTTACTTATTTTCTTTTCAATACATTTCCCGTGCTAACCCCCTTCCCCCCTTACTTACTGGCTGCCCACGTATTGCTTGTGCCCTTTTTTTTTTTGCCAGATAATTGGTTTCTTGCAGCTCCAGCTCCAGCTCCAGCTCAAGCTCCAACAAGCTCGATTGCAGCAAACCAAACACGCTAACCCGTTTGCCAACGGGAAATATCATTTAAAAAGAATAACGTAAATAATCGAATTGTGCACAAAAGCGTTTTTAGTTGCACTTTTCGTTTTTTCTTACCTCACCCTTCCCACACTCAGGATTCTCCGTTTTCCATTTTCAACTTTCCACTTTCCGTTTTCCGCTTTTTCCTTGCTGTAGCTCTAGTAACGTTTTCCCTGATTGTCCCCTGGCAAATAGTCAGCAGAATAAGCAAAGAGAGAGAGAGAGGGATATACAGAAAGAGAGAGAGTGAGAGAAGTGAGAGCACGTGCTAAGATAGTTTATATCTATGGCTTAAATTGATGAAATATGAAAAATATAAAACAAAGCTGAAGAAACTAATAGCAAAATTTATTTTTAGATTGCCAAACACTAAATGCTCTTAGGAATATTGAATCATATTTCAACATTAAATAATTAATAATTAATAAATTAAATGATAAATAAATAAAAATAAATAAATAATAAATAATATTATTAATTAATATTAATTAATAATAATAATATTAAAATAATAAATAATATTAAAAATATGAATTAATAAATATTCAATTAATTAATTTATAAATTTCAAAGAATTGGAATAAAAAGTAATTAAAAAATAAAAATCAAATAAAATAAAGATTAAATTAATTTATTTATTTAGTTTTAAGATTGGTAAATAAATAAAAATAAGTAAATAAATAATAAAAAATTAAATAAAAAATATAAATAAAATAATAATTAAATATAAAAATATACAAATATACAATATATAATACAATAATATACAGTTTATTTAATTATTTATTAATTTCAAAGATTGCCAAGTAAAAAAGAGTAAATAATAAATAAAAAAATAAAGAAATAAATAATAAAAAAAAAATATTAAATAATAATTAAATATAATAAATATAACTTATATAAAAATTCATTTATTTCAATAATTAATTTATTAATTTCAAAGGTAAATAAACATTAAAAAATTTAAAAAAAAATAAAAATTTAATAATAATAATTAAATAATATAAAATTTATTCAAATAATAAATTTTGTAATATCAAAGATTATCAAATAAATAAGAAAATAAATAAATAAAGAAATTAATAATAAGAAAAATATTACTATAATTATATATAAAAAATAACTTATAAAAAAAAATTCATTTATTTCAATTATTAATTTATTAATTATTAATTTCAAAGGTAAATAAACAATAAAAAAATTAAATAAAAATTGAATAATAATTAAATGAATTAAATAATATAAAATTTACTCAACAAAAAAACTTTTAATTTCAAAGATTAACAAATAAATAAGAAAATAAATAAAGAAATAAATAATAAAAAAAAATATTGAATAATAATTAAATATAACTTATATAAAATTTCATTTATTTCAATAATTAAATTATTATTTTCATAGATTGGCAAACTTTGAATGCTCTTAGAATTTTTGAAAATTAAATAATAAAATTTAAATTAATTGTTATAAATTATATATGTATATTTTATTTATAAAACAATCTAAAATTAGTAATATAATGCATAGATGCGATTGTAAAACTGATCGATAATTGAATTAATCGAAGCATGCTTTGCAGTATTAAACAAGCATGATATCAAAACTAATTTTCGTAACATAAAACATTCCAATGAATACAAAATAAATACATATACTCATAAAAAGTATAAAATATTCGCATATACAATATACAAAAGAAATAGTAAATATAAATAAATATAACATATATCTTGTTATACAAATACATAGATACATATATTATATATAAAACTTATAATATTAAATATGGATTTATCTGTTATCACGTTTAAGACATATCGTGATTATCTATCTGCATTAACTAAAACTGAAGATTATCGTTATTTAGGCAATCAATTGCATATAAAAAAATTAATAAAATGCGGTTATCGTAGTAGTGGTAATAATGTATACGATGAGGCTGATTTTTATAAAATGAAAAAAAATATAAATGATCTTATGGTGAGCAGAATAAAATTGACTATACTTTATAGTGAAAACTATAATGGTAACGATGCGGCATTAAAAGCTTTACAAGAACGTGAGGAAGCTAATTGGACACGTAAATTATCGGTATTGTCAATGCTGCAATTTCTATGCTCAACATTACATTCAATATTTTATTTTATTTTATTTTATTTTTTTTTTATAGACAATTATTTATATGCAAGTGAGACAAAAAAATGGTTTTGATATTTCTGGTTATATTGATTATGAAAAAAGTTTACAAGATTGTATACAAAAAACCAAAGATCATACAAATTGGAAATCTATATTCAATGGACGTGCACGTTTAGTACCAAAACAATCAGATTTAAGCTATTATGATTGGCGTACAGGATTTTCATGTTATAATAATACGGATAATTTTTTAGTTATCAATGGAAGTGGAAAATTATTATTTATGCATCGCACCGATCATAAACTTATTCCAATCACAGATAAACGTAGTAAATTTTCAAAAAATGTTATTCGCACTATGATACAGTCTGAGTTATATGGTAATATTATATTATATGATCATATGATAAGATGATTTCAGCCTAATAATAAAATTCATTTTTTATACAAATCAAAATTAAAGATTTTTATACTCGGTGCCCTATGGGAACCAAGAGTATATTGGGTTAGTGACAAGAGCAAATGTATGTAACACCCATAAGGAGGCGTGGCCGACCCCCTCGACTACAACTTTGTTACTTGTTTTTTATTTATTTTTTTACTATTTTTTTTCTTCGTCTATTTTCAATTTTTTGGCCTGTTGCCAGTTATCAAACAAATTTATTGCGCTTAAACGGGTTGCCAATAACTTTTGCTTTGGCAGCTGTTGTTGAGGCGTTAGAGCGTGTGGGCGTGGCATAACAAGCAGCTAGTTATAGCACGTGCAGCAAGTGAAAATCACGTGGCGGGCATTTGTTGAAATGATTTAGAACTGTTTATTATTTAGCAAAAAAGCAACTGCTGTTGTTTCATTTCTCTTTTCACTAGTTCCACAACAAGCAGCCAACAAAACTATTTTCCTTTCTTTCTCTTATTTTGCTTGCAAGCAACTATTTTATTTTTCTTGTTTTTTTGGTAGTTTGTCAAATTGAAATGAAACCAATGTCCAATAAGCTGAGCTAAGGCAACTTTTTCTTCAGCTTTTCTTCAATATTTAATGAAATTCTTTTGTAAAAATTAATTAAAATCAATTAATATCAAGACAAAGAAAAAGAATTTTTGCAATTTTCCAAATACACAAAAAAACCTCGCATGGGATTTGTACAAATGTTTGTTAGTATATTGTAGTCTATACTGTTATGTATATGTATATGTATGTGTGTGTATACAAAATATGTTGTATATAATAATAAATCTAACAAGACTTTTACAAATTTAATTAGATTTTTATCAATTGCAGTGAAGAAGAATAATGCTTTGTTGCAATTGTCAAAGAAAACTTTCATATAAATTAAATATAAGGATACTTGATTTTTTTTTCTCATAATTATTTTTAATATTTTAAAATTAAAGTAAAGTAAAAATTGATTGCATATTGCATTTTGAAGAACAATTTTCTAACTGTTCATGCTCAATAAATTAGAAATAAAATTTATAAAATTTCTTTTGTCACATTTTCTTATTGCTTAACAGATATCTGATAAGTTACGCCACACAGTGGACAATTATTATAAAATTATAATTGCTAAAAAAATAATTTATAAAAACTTCAACTATTAATGAGTTGAAATTGACATTTTTTGCTATATAAGCAGAATAATATTATTATACTATATATATATATCATTAATATATAGACATCCTAGTATGCCAACATACAATGACAAAAGTTTACTATATACTTATATATATATATATATACATATAGTATATAGTATAAGCCAACAGTTCTTTATGAACTAATAAATAAATAATCAATAAAATATATATTGCTATATTTTGATTTATATTTTTATACTGAAGCTAAACACAATGTCGGCTGGCAATGAAGAAGTAAGTGCTGAGAATACTGTAACATCCAATGAAGAGAATGTGAATGAAACTTCGGCAATGATAGCGCCAGTCTTTGAAATCGATACCGATGATGAATTAAAGAATGTGCCAGCATCAAATGGAATACCGGTTGGAAGTTCTTCTGACGAATTAATGGTATTCCGTTGCATTGTATGTAATACAGTACCATTTACATCACTCTTTCAATGTCAACATGGTCATCTTATCTGTGCCGGTTGCTATCAGATACGTGTGCTAGATAAAATGCTTGGCTCACATCTTGGCACATGTCCTCAATGTAATGTACGTATTTATCGTCATGAACCATATCGTAATTTGATTGGTGAGCGAGCATTGGCCAATACGATAGTGGCATGTGAAAAATGTGATATGAAATTGCCACGCAATACACTGCGCTTTCATCAACATGAGGAATGTTTAAAAAGATTAACAGTATGCAAATATAAACGTATTGGTTGCCATTGGAAAGGTATCGTTGGCAAAGATCTTGAAGATCATGAATTAAATTGTTCGTTTCGCAGTAAAAAAGGCTACGAATTGCTTGAAGCATTGCAGCAACGTCAGCAGAAATGTGATGCGAAACGCATATTATTATGCAAAATAATGAAATTACTGCAATTGCCGCATATTACAGTACGACTGTTGCAATTGATGCCAGTCATTGGCGGCTTTCCACGCAATCATTTTGTGCAAGGTCGAAACTTTGAGGCATTCTCACAGGTATGGTCAGTGTTACTTAAATTGCAGACACCCGATAATGTTGATGAAACTAATGATAATCATAAGCAGGAGACTTGCTCTTTATTATTTCAATTATGTCTTAAATCATATAGTTGTAGTCGTAGTCCATTAGGACTTACTTATACATTGGTTAGTGGCATTTATTCGGATGTACGTTTTCAGCCAAATCTTTGCGAAAAATATGATTTCAGTAGTGAAAATTTATGTGGTCCAACGACTTTACTTTATGAGAACACATTTGAGAATGTTGCCAAGCTGCTCAATGAACGTGGTTTCTATGCTCGTATACTTATGGCACGCATCTAAAAAAAAAAGAATTGTTTTTTTTCTGATAAATAAAATAAATAAATAAATAAAATAAGAATAATTTAATATAAATTAAAATTTTATTTTTAAAAAAATTTGAAACTGGTTTTATTGTAAGACTAGCTATAAAGCTGTGTTATAGAGTTGCGAGCTGATTTTTATAATATTGCATAATTAAAATTTCTATTTAAAATTATCGATAGTCGCGTACTTTCAAAATTCACAAAATATTAATTTCTATTTTTATTTATTTTTTTTCTTGCTAGAATTTTTATTTTCCATTATATTATATCGGCACTTTCGATAGTATTAGCAGTGTCAAAATTACTATCGATAGATGCTCGTTACTTGCTTGACCATCAATAGTGGCGATATTTGCCCTATCGCCAAATTTCCAGCACTAACTCTTAATATATAATTTTGCAATAATTAATTTTACATTAAAATTTCACAAATTATTTATTATTATTATATTATATTTTTTTTTTATTTATTTTTTCATAATCATAAAAATGCAATAATTCTGTTACGTGTTACATGTCTTTTATATTAATTATTTTTATTT
>JBAMBR010006358.1:0-28011 GCA_037044475.1 Zaprionus obscuricornis | reverse complement strand
ACAATCGAATTTTATTAAATTTAAATAATTAATATTGCAGAAATTTGTTGACAAAATTATTTTCAAAAATCAGCTAACGTTATTTTAATAGTCTGGATTACCACAACTAGAAATATTTTTAATAAATTGACAAATTTTAGAAATTACAATTTTTTTTTTAATGAACTTAGTAATTTCTGCCGAAGTGATGCGGCAGGGGCAAGAGTAATATGCAGGTAACATAAAAAATAAGTGTAATAAAATTGCATTTAAATTGTTGATAATATTAATATTACTTTTTATTTATTTATTTTCCTAAATTTATTTATATTTTTATATTCATAAACATTTCTTGAATTAATTTTTATATTTATTTACATTAATATAATAAATAAATATTATCAATTTACATATCAAATTTAGTTATAAAATTAATCGGCATTAAAATGAATCCCATCACTATAATGACAACATATGCAATATATCGTGTGCGGACTACATGAATAATTTTTTTCTGACGATTTCATAAAAATGCAACTCTGCAAATCGAAATTACAGAGAAGCTTCCGGTAAAATGTATAAAACTCCTTTGTCATTTGACTTTCAACTGAAGCGATGTGCAAAAATTTAACTATAAAAAAAAGTTATAAAAATAAAAATAATAAAAGTTTAAATGTATTACTATAAAATTAATTGATTAATGAAATTAACACTTGATAGATGTGTATATAATTTGCGTAAGTTTGTTTTAAATTTTATTTCATTTTATATTATATTAATAAATTTCAAGTTGTGTGTGTAAATTGCGTATTGTCATAATGTATAAACAAATGCAGCAGAACATAAATATTTGGAAATTTGATACTTTTGTTGTCTTTCGACTTCTAAGAAAAATGCGCAGGCGCCGCCACTTGATGTTGATCTAAGCAAATGTCGTTACTTGTTTATGCAAAATTCGCGGAAATTGGAAATTGACTGTGATGAGTAAACTTATTTGTTTTTTTCTGTTAATGCACAAAAAGGTTTGTAAAACTGAATATAATATACAGTCGAGTCTATTTTTTACGAATTATGGAGTATTTCGAATTATTTTCAAATTATTTATTGAATTTCTTCTCAAAGGAACAGAAATGTTTACGAATTATTTAGAATTTCGAATTAACGGCGTACGAATTATCGCGACTCGACTGTACTATATATGAAAGTCAAGTGATAATAATGAATTTTAATAGTATTTTTTTCTTTTTTTTTAAATTATTATTTTAACTATATTTATGATAATTTATGAACTGTTTAATTTTTATTACTAAAATTTCAATTTGTCAAATGATTTTTTATTTATTCATAAAGCATTTTGTTTATATTAAAAGTATTGCAGACTTATCCAATGTGCAAAATTCGCCATTGTACAACACTATCAACTAGTAATTGTGCTATATTGTCATCTCTTTTACTCTCAGTGTACTGGCAATACTGAACGTACATATTGAAATTTTAGTATTGTACAGCACTTTCTACGAGAATTGTTGCCTGTAGCTATCTCTTTTACTCTCACAGTACTAACATATTCTAACAGCATTCTGAACGCTCTTTGAATTTCCCAGCAATATGAATATTTTTTTTTTAGCATATGTACGACGCTTTGTAAATGTTCACCTTGACTTTCGATTTAGTTTTTTTTTTTCGTTTTTAGAACAAAAATACAAACAGCAGCAGCACAAAAAAAAAAAAAAACTTTTTGCATTTATCAATTATGGTTGATTGTTGATTGGTGTTGCGTTTGTTGTAAAACTTTCACTTTGTGTGCCTTCCAATCAAATCGACATTCACAAAAAAAAAAAAAAAAAAAAAACTGTTTTGTGTGCACAAAAACCAATAAAACTTTGAAGTGTGCTAACCGAATGCAGACGAATAATAATAATAATAATAAAAAAAAATACCATAATAAAGTTATGCAGAAAATTTGTATAACTTTTTGGCAAAAATAAAAAAAATGTGAAAAAATAAGAATTAAATGAAAATGATAATTAGAGGAAATGTAAAACATTTTCTGCTTGCTACTGTTACAATTAAATTTTCATGACCAATAAAAGTCAAACAACAACAACAAAAAAATTGAAGTAAAATTTTGTGTATTACTTAATTTGGCAAATAGCGCGCTCGGCGGGTGTGTTTGTTAATTAAAAATTGTCATAAATCCCAAGAGTTTAACCCGTCGTCGTTCACGGTCGACTGGTCGTCTGTTGAGAAATGGCAATAAGCATTTTTTTTTTTTTTGCCGGGTTAATGTCTTAATGTTGCCTTGCAGTTGGGTTTCTGGAATCAGCGACCGGCATACAATTTAGTATATGTATATTTTCCTTTTTTCCGTATATTCCTATTTTTAGTATATTCGTATTTGGTATTTTTCGTATATTGCTCAAGTACTTAATTACACTTGCGCGCACTTTAATTTCAAGTTTGTAAAATAAAAAAAAAAAAAAAAAAAAAATTAAGTAAAAGAAAATGCGGGAAAAGTAGCGTTAAGAAATGTAAATTAGGCTAGCGCGCTGGCAAGTCAAAGTGAGTTGAAACCTTGTAAATTATAGGCTTAAGCTGCTGTCAGGCCTGCTGTGTGTCTCTTCTCCCACATACCTTCTCCCAATATATATTTTCTCACACTTTTTCCTCCATTCACAAGTTAGGGTTATATGCTGCTCAGCTTCACAGCAGCGCGCTGCTTAAGCAATGGAATGAGAGAGCGAAGCTTATTAAATTATGTACATATAACGACTTAAGAACTGTGGCAGTATCTGTGTGGTAAGGGAGCATTTGTTGATGCTGGGTGCTATAGGGGGTTGGGGGGGAATCAAATTGTGTCTTTTGCTTTCAATGTCAAGCGGAATGCTAATCTCAATTTAAGCTTCGTCTCTCTTGAAATTTGACACTGCAAGTAAATTGAATGTCAAAGGGTTAAGTGAAAGTACCTCAAGAAATTTACAAACATACATACACACACATACACATACATATACATATACATATACATATACATATACATATACATATACATATACATATACATATACATATACATATACATATACATATACATATACATATACATATACATATACATATACATACATACATGCAAGCACAGTAATGTAAATAGTATGCGTACACATACAACAAGCCTGAGCCTCAGTAGAGCTCGCGCTCTCTCTCTCTCTTTCTCTCTCTTTCTTAAATATGCAGTAGTCATTGCTGCGTGCCATAAAATCAGTGTCCATAAACTCAGTCCCAGTCGAATGCCCCAGCTGAGGTTACTTTTCATTCCTTTCGTTTCCTTCAGGAGCATATACTCGGAACAGTGCATAAAAATAATTTGGGTTCAGTGAAAGTTTTTTTTTTTTATTCATTCTCGTTTTTTCTCTCTCACACCCTATTCCTCTCTCTCTCTCTCTCTCTACTTCTCCTACTTATTTTTATATATATTTTTTTTTTTGTCTGCCCTTCGTTTGTTGCTTATTGCACCCAAAGGGATTTACTCTCTATATGAATTTTACTTCAACATTTTCATTTTTATTCTACTAAAACTATTTGTATATCCTCTATAAGTAAATTCATGATACTAGGGTATATTAGTTAAGTGACATACATAAAATGAAATTAATTTAATGTTCAATTAATAGAAAACAGACTGAAAATAATAGAAAGTTACTTTAATATAAAATTTACATAAATATATAAAAAAAATATATATAAACATCTAGAGGCTGCGACTGACTTTTATTGTGTAGACGTTCCCTTTAAGTCGTGCACTGTACTTTTCACAAAGTCAGTGGAGCACTTTCCCTCAAAGTCTCGTCTTGTTCACTTTATTTGAATCTGAAATTGCAGACAAATTTCTATGCGTCAGAATTATGCGGCTTTTGTTGTTGTCCTCTCTCTCTCTCTCTCTCTCTCTCTCTCTCTCTCTCTGTGTGTGCGTTGTGTGGACGAAGTTTTTTAGGGACAACAACTAGAACAAGAATTGTACATTGATTTTCCAGTCTTGTTGTTGTTGCTGCTGTTGTTGTTGTTGTTGTTGTTGATACGATGAGAGTCGCTTATAGTCGATTTTCTAAAGAATTTTAAACAGCTTCAATTTGTCAGTTCTTTGTGCAAATGTTTGAGGCTTTTGTTGTAGAGTAAAGAACAAAAATGTTTAAGAAATTTTTCTCGCTCAAAACATTATTAAATTAGTTTTCAAATGAAATTTACAGTTATGCTTTATATGATATTTTACAAATTTTTTTTTCTTTTTTTTTTTTTTATATTCTTATTTTCTTTTAAGAAATTAAATTTTCGAAATATCATTTATTTTTTTCCCCCTAACCAGTAAGTAGTCCCAGCAGTGTCACAAGAGTAGCAATGTAATTGACTCCTTAACTTGTGTTGCCTAAATACAGTTCACTTTTGACTTTGACTTTTAAGCAAATTGAATCCCATTTTTAATTAAAGAACCTAAAGAAAACCCTAAAAATCCTATTTAGCCTAGCATCATCATCATCATCATCATCATTATTTTTATTCTCATTATCATCTACCTAAGTTGCCTCCGTCAAAAAGACAAAAGAAGAAAAAAACAGAAAAAAAAGGCCAAAAAATTGTATTTCACTTTTTGATTTTGATTTTTGATTTTTACATTTTACAGTTGGGCAGCAGCGCTTACGGCTTATAGCTTACTTGTTATGTTCCCTAATACATATATTAATAGAGAAGGTCAACAACAACAACAGCAGCGACAACAGCAACAGCAGCGAAAACCATTTTGTGCTTTTGTCATTTTTTTTTTTTTTTCTTACAAAAAGTAATTTGGTTAAAAAGTAAATGAGTAATTATTAAGCAAAGTGAGAAAATGATAGAGAGAAAGAGAGAGAGAGAGGGAGAGAAAAAAAAACGGAAGCCTACAAAAAGGTGGAAAAACCAACTTCAAACTTTTTCTAAGACAAAGGCAAAAAAAGAAATTGAAAATAAAGAAGCAAAAAAAAAATGAAGGGAAAATAAGAAAAAAAAAGAAATATAAGTAAAGTTGAGCAGCATTTTTAATAAATTTACATTGAGTGAACTGTAAAGAAGAAGTAAGAATTACATAACAGACAGACTTACAGACAGACATACAGACAGACAGACAGACATACAGACATAGTACATACTGAAATACACATAATTAACTTTTACAAGCAGCAAGAAGAAGAAGGAGAAATTGAAGAAGAGAATGGGAGAACTTCGTCGTCAATTGTTAAATAATGGACTCCGCCGACTTATTATTAACTGAAAAACGCTTTTTGATCTTTCTACCAAAATTATATGCTACAACGCGCTTTCCAACTAACACTGCGCTTGCTGCTGCTGCAGAGAAGTCCCAAAATAAAACGCAGACTTCTGTGTGCGTTGCTCAAAAGGTGAATCAGCAGGGATGAGAGAATGAAGAGTAGACTGAGATATTGTGGGCGAGGGGTAGGTATTGGTATATATATATTGTATATGTACAATACAATAAAATAACTGTGTAAGTATAACACTTTCTTCTCGCCGCCTTCTCGTCTCTCGTTTGTCTTATTGTCTCTCGAATGTCGTCTGTGGCATTTGTAATTCACTTTGATTAAATATGTATGTACAGAGCCGTGAAGTGTAAGGCAAGAGTACAAATAGACAGCAGATATAGAGAGAGAGTGTGAGAGAATGAGAGCAAGAGTTGAAGTTGCATTAAAATGCCGCAACAACAATGTAATGTAAACATTCTGCAAACTGTGTGGCAACAGAATTCAGTAGATTTCTGTATAGCAACGGCAACAGCAGCAGCAGCAGCAGCGGCAGCGGCAACGGCTTCTTAGACAAAGTCAAATAGTCAGGCGTCGCATTGTATAAGAAAGCGCAAAACAAGTTTGTGCATTTTCGGCAACTGCAGCGTGTCCTCTGACAGGATATAAAACAATCAGCGCAAGCCAGCGGAAACGGAAGTGTTGCTGCTGCTGCTGCTGTTGCTGCTGCTGCAACATTCAACTCTTACTCTCACTACCATTCACTACCATTCCCTTCTCCAATTCCATTCAGATGCCATGCCAGCAGTAGTTTTTCATCTTCATTCCTTGTGCAAAATTGTTTAAATTGTGGGCGTGTGTCCATGGAAATACACTGACTGACTAAATCTTCTATACTTCTTCACACTCTGCACAACTCAAGTTTCTTGTGGCTGTTGTGAATTGTAGTAGTTCATGCTGCAGCGTCGCACTGTCTGCCTGCTATAGCAAGATACCGCGCAATTGCTTCTACTGCTTCTTCTGCTTGGTGTTCTGTCTGTTTGACTATTGTCTGCTTTCTGCAGCTGCAATGCTCAGAGTTTATTAATATGGCAAATTGAAATTTCACGCTTTGTTGTTAAGCCTTGGACGAGACTCTGACGTCTTCATTTAGACCATAGAGTAAGATTTGCTGCTTGCAAAATGGCGTGAAAATGTTTTTTTTTTGTTGATTGAAGTTTTTGTTATACACAAACACACAAAGAATCTCATATGATATTTACACATATATACAGTACTATTTAATTTTATTTTATTTAAATTTATTTATTTAATTTTATTTAAATATTTAAAATCTTATAAAAATTCATTAAGAAATATTTTTGTATTATTTTAATTAATTTACAGCTAGAAAAAAAGCTGAATTATTTTCATATAAAATTTTGTTGTTCTCTTTCCTTGCTTGTTTCTTTGTGATGATTGACCACAAAAATATAAATTAATTAAATAATGAAGTTTACTTTAGTTTCAACTTTGTTTGAGAACTAAATTGAATTTAACAATTATTGCATTAATTTTTATTATTTTTTTTTTTTTTTTTTTTGTGACATCAAATAGTTTCGCACAGTAGTGGGAGGCAGGCAGCAGGCGACAGGCGAGAGCAAAAGAAAAGTTAAGCAACTATTGGGCGTAAATGGGGGCATTGGGCGTGTCAAAATGTCAAACACAAAATTGACTGACAAAACTTTTACTTTCAGTGTGAAGAGAACTCTCTCTCTGTATAGCGACAAAAGATGAGAACTTGGTGAATTAGTGTGAAATGCGATTTTTGGTTGGTTTCATCTTCATCACAGTTAGAAGTAGTTGTTGTTGTAGTTGTAGTGCACTCTGTGCTGCTGCTGCTGCTGTTCTACGTTGTTCATGATGACAGCTGTCGAGCTGCTGTCGTTTGTTGGAATCAGGACAACGACGATGACGATGATGATGATGATGATGATGATGATGATGATGATGATAAAGTAGAAGGTCAGTGAAAAGTGCAAAGGCATAGACGAAAAACCCAAACAGTTTTGTGGGCTTGCATTTAAGCGTCGTTGTGGTAGTTGTCCGTCTCTTTGCTGGTTATAAATGAAGCAGCAGCAGCAATAGCAGCAACAGCAGCAAGCACAGTCAAACGCTTAAGAGAGAAGGAAGACAGAGAGAGAGAGAGAGAGAGAGAGAAAGACAGACTAGTCGTTGGTCATTCGTCGTTTGCGCTGATTCGGCATCCTTCGCTAGGCTGCTTGAGCACAATGATAAACTGTTCTGGCGGCACTGACTCTGTGTGTGTCTCCCTCTAGCTTTCATATACTTCTCTTTTTTCCTCTGCATTCCGACATGAACTTGTTGTTGCTGTTGCGGGCATTCAGCGGGTGTTTCACATTTTATGCTGTCATTAGATGTGTCTGCTGAGTTTTGCCACCAACTGACTGTCGTCCGCCCTCCCACTTTATATATTGATGATACACGGTTGGTCTTAGTTCATGGCGAAACTTAATTTACATGCAGTTTGCTATTCTCTCTCTTTCTCTCTAACTTCTATTCGTCTGTCTATACGTGCTGTCCAAGATGAATAGTACAGACCACATAGAGTTAATGACAGATAAGCTTTGTTATTTAAACTTACTTGAATGTCTTGTCGCAAGTCAGTCAATGTTTAACTTTGTGTTTTTGTTGTCGTTGTCGTTGTCGTCTCCCTCTTGGTTTTTACTTTTTTTTAGTATGAATCTAACAATTGCAGCAGCAACAGCAGCAGCAGCAGTAGCAGCAACTTCTGGAATGTGTCAAATTGTAATTTCAGCTGTCTATCTGTCTGTCTGTCTGTCTGTCTGTCTGTCTGTCTGTCTGTCTGTCAGTTTGACTGTATCTTGTGTCTCTTGGCCAATATGCTGCATCACACTAAGCCAATCAGCAAAAGTTAATTTTTCACAAAATATATTTCTTTTGCTTCTTTTTACTTTTCTTTAGCAGTTTCAGCTGCTCAGCTGCTCAGCAGTTGCGCTTGTCTGTTGTTGTCTGAGATGTCAATAAAAGTCACTGTACAACGAAGACAACGACGTCAAACGAAATTACAAAAATATATTTAAATATTACAATTTTCGTGTTCACTTTGCGAATCGATAGCTGTCGCGCGATGTAAAGAATTAAATTGGCTTTTCAGATTTTTTTTTTTATTTTAATTTGAGATATTAACTTCGAGTTGAGAAATATTTAAAATTAAAATATTTAGAGCAACGACTAATTTGTTGACTTTTATTATTAGTTTCGTTTGCTTATATTAGTTACTGTTAGTTACTGTCTACAAGTATTTAGTTGACGATATTTTCGCATCAACTCTTGTGGTTTCCATAATCCAATTTAGTTGCAAAGTTATCTACTTCAATTAGCTGCTGCAGCCTTTGGCCAGCGACAGCAAAAGATGGCAACAACAACAACAGCAACAGCAACTACAACAACAGTATTAAGAGTAATTAGCAAAGAGAAGAACAAGCTTTAAGGTGTTTGACACCTGTGCTTTTATTGTATGTAGCATCCTTCTTGGTCTTTACTCTGGGCGTCACTATCAGTTGTAGCACACATGGCATACACTCTATGCATGTATGTGTGTGTGTGTGTTAGTCGTACGTATACTTACATTGTCGTAGAGTTTCAGCAAGTGCTATCATAAATACTGCGAGGCCAGACATGTTGGTGGCCTGTTCTCTGTACCCGACCAGACGACGTTCAGCTAATTTAAATTTATTGGCATTAAATTTACGCTGCGCTAGTAGCATGGCGGCAGTGGGACACAGTTTTGACTATTGCATTCTTCCCTTTGTATGCCCCATGGAAATGCTATTCCAGGGCAGGGGATAGCAAGTGACAAGTGAAGGGAGGGAGGCTTGGCAGCTTTGGGTAATGCAAGTACAACTGGCGTTGACTTTGTGGTTGTTGCAAAGAATTTATTGCATTCGAGCTGCATTGACACTGGCAGCTGTGGATAAATGGTTTGAGCATTTTCTCTCTTTCTTTCTTTTTTTTTCTTTCATTTTTTTTTGCATTTCTAATGCTAATTTGAAGCCTGACTGTGACGCGTTGCTCGATCCTCAGATTTTAAAGTTCAATTCGTGGTACATATTGTTCTTACTGCTGTTCATCTTTGATTTGATAAAAAAAAGATGACATCAGCTAGAATAATATGTAACTTGTTTTGAATTTCATTTACATAACGTCGTTAAAAGTGAATAATTGGGGAAAAATGTAATGAAAATTCTAAAGCTTGGCTTATTAATTAGACTAATTGAAGTGCTCATCTTTTATATTAACTAAGATGAGATCAGTTAGATTAATTCATAATTCCAGCATTATGCAACGCAATCTTAATTAATTATTTAAAAAAATATAATTTTTGCTATGATTTAATAAATATTAATTTATATTATAAATAAAAAGAGAAAGAGCAAAAAAAAATAAATAAAATAAATGCTTATCAAATAATTAACACATTTGTTTTTTTTTTTGTATAGCGCACATGTCGTATACGTAATATGGCATAATTTACAAAAAAGGAGCGACAATCAACCCGCATTAGCAATTAATTAATTTACTTAATGCCAGGCAGGTCAGACCAACAGTAGGAAAACTCATTAACAATACATTTGCTCACTAAATGTAAATAATTCTATTCTATGTTTTGTTGCATTTTGTTTACATTTTCATTTGTTTATGTAGTTAAATTTACTATGTGTGTGTGTGTGTGTGTGTGTGTATGATTATCATTATTTCCCTGCTGTGTTTGGAAACAATAAAAGAAAAAAAAAGAAGAAAAATTTCATCATTATCGTTGGCAAAAACAAAAACAAAATGTTGTGCTTTTTAGTTATGTTTTATATACTAGTTATACACACAAACACACACACACACATATATATACACATACTTACACATACAAAACATAGCTTCAGTCATGCATATAGGCCTAGAAATATTAATGTGCAAGCGGTTGATGGTGCGGCATGGAATATATTTTAATTGAAATTATAATAGCCTTATTATGCAAATTATGCCCGGTTTGCCTTTTTTTTACCCCTCCACACACCCCACACTCCTCTCTCTCCATTACTTCTTTTTTATTTGACATTAAAAGGGGACACACGAATATATACCGCACGAATTTTACAGTTTGTTGTACACCTATTTTTATACTCGGTGCCCTATGGGAACCAAGAGTATATTGGGTTAGTGACAAGAGCAAATGTATGTAACACCCATAAGGAGGCGTGGCCGACCCCATAAAGTATATATATTCTGACTCAGGATCAACAGCCGAGTCGATTGGAGCATGTCCGTCTGTCCGTCTGTCCGTCTGTACGTCCGTATGAACACACAGATCTCGGAGACTATAAGAGATAGAGACTTCATTTTTTTTGCATAGTGTGTGTAGTGTTTGCAGGCAGATCAAGTTTATTTTGGATTTTTGCCACGCCCCCCTCCGCCTCCACAAATCGATAAAAACGATTTTAAGCAAACCCAGACAAGCTACAGAACTGAATTTTGGTACAAAGTTAGAATATGTTTATCTGGACGTTGTGTACAAATTTGGTACAGATCGGATAATAAACATGGAAGTTATTCACATTTCAAATTTCAAAAGTTGAGAGGCGTACGCTTGCTTGCTGTTCTCACCCAATAAGACGGCAACATTTACTCAGTGTTTCTCACACTTGTGAAGAGTGTGGCTCAGTGGTTAGAGGGTTGAACTCGCGTGCATGAGGTCCGCGGTTCCATTCCCGAGACGATTTTTTTTTTAAAATTTTTTTTTTTAAATTTTTTTTTTATATTAACTTAAAATTGGCGAGTGCGCAGCACGAGCAAAATAAATATATAATATAACTTTGGGCACCGAGTATTATATAGTCGAGCACACTCGACTATAACTTTCTTACTTGTTTTTTATGTTTTTGCAGCAACAGCAAACAGCAGCAGCAGCTATTTGTTTTGTTTATATTGTTATAAACATTATTTCATTTTTGTATTATTATTTTATATTTTATTTTATTTTTGTTTATTATTTGCGTGCTTAGGAAAATTTAAATTTTTGTCACTTTATTATTTTATATGCTCGTCTATTATATTAAACGCCAAGTAGTTAAACATTAAGACAACGCATGCAATCTATGTATTTGCTTGCATTAAGACAATGACGATCTAGAAATGTTATGATTTTTACTTTTTATTTCACAATGTGTATTATGTATAAATATATTCGTATTATGTTTTCTTCATGCTGCATATTCGAATATTTATACAAATTGTGCATCGTAGTTACAAATTCTATAAATAATTTATGCAAACAAATTTTATGTGTGCTTCAAATGCAAACACTAATTAATGACTTTTGGGTCAATGTCTATGTAAGTATAAATGGCAAATGGTTTCGTGTGCCTCATGTAGCAACCCTAGTGTCCATTTGCAGTATTATGTGAATCGTGCAAGTATATTACCATTTAATGGCATTACCTTAAAATATGTCCAGCAAAAATTGTACCCTAAATAATGGATAATTTTCTTTTTTTTTTTTTTTTTTGTATTTTTGTTATTGCCTACGGCTGTGTTCTCTTTGCTGGCAAATATGCTTGGTCGTCTACTGTTGTGAAAGCAGACAGGCTTTGCATGCATACATAGTGTATACTGGAAAATCAGTTGCAGCTTGTAAGTGACTTTGAAAAATAATGAAAGCTTCTTGCTTTCGTATAAACATTAGACAATATTGTGTAAATAATATATTCAAATTGTCTATTGATTATGCGAAGTGCAGCAAGTAAATAATGCACAAAAAAAAGAAAAAAAATATAAAAGTCGCAATTAATAATTTTTCATCAATTTTTAAAAATTTTCTAAGTGTAGAATGAAATAAAATAAAAAATAAAAAAAATATAAAATTAAACAATCAAAATTAATAAAGAAGCGTAGTTCAAATTAATGCAATAAAAATAATACTATAAAAAAACAACAATAATAATAATAATAATAAATTTTTAAGTGACTTTTTATTCGTTTGCACAGCAATTGAAATAACATTCGATTCAATTGCTCAAATTGCATAATAAAGTGAATTTTTTTATATTTATTTGTAAGTTTTTCTTTGATAATTTATCTATCGTTTCATTGAGACCTTGTATGTCAGTCAGTAATTTGATTAATTGTCATCCATTGTATCAATGCAATGATTTTTATATATATTCAACAATATAAAAAAAAAAAAAAATATAATTATGAGTTTTTTTTTACACTGTGTTATTCTCGTGTTTATTATAGAGTATATTCACAAGTCGGCTTAATGTACATATTTAGGTTTTTATTTTTTTTCTGTATACATTCGTATAATTTTATAAATAGAGCGCGTCTCTGAGCTCAGGCAAGCACGGCCAATAAACCGAACACCACTCACTCTCCGCATGTTGAGCCTTTACCCCTATCAGTGATATTACTATTGAATGTTACCCAGCAGTAGCTGTGTATTCTTCCCCCATGATAATGGTTGGTCAGTTGTGCAATGGGGCATTGTGTAAATATGTGCGTATAAATATTTCTGCGTACGATGCATTAAAATTTATGCAAAAACAAATTGCCTGCGTGTGTCGAACGAGGCAAGCATTAAAATTTTAAACGCATGAAGAGAGAGAGAGAGAGAGAGAGAAAAAGAGAGTTAAAGTCGGTCAATAGACTACGGACAATTAAATCCATATCTCTGGCAAATTTTCACATTGAAATTCCATATAGAGAGAGATACAGTCACACACCAAAATGTCAGCAATATCAAATGCAAAATGTCATAAAAATTAAAATACAGACAAAACTGATAGACGCAGACAGACCCCAGAGCAACAATAACAACAACAATCGTATAAAAATTGATCAACAAAAAAATAAATAATAAATAAAATAAAAGAAAAGATTATTACACATTTGGCTCTTGAACAAATCGAATCTCGAATCATTAAGCAGCAGCTTGTTCTTGTACTCAAACGTCAATCAATGAAAATTAATATTGATATTTTAATGTTTCATTTAATATTTGTACTGCTAATTGAATTGCATATTAAGCTTAGTAAAAAGAATTCTCTTTTATTTTCTCTGGCATCATTCATGTTAATCAAACTTTGACAGGTAGCCCTATAAATGTATTTTAAATCTATGTTTAATACTTTTTGGTGACATAACAGCACACAGAAATTTAATACCAACAATTGTGTCATGTTGCTGTCAAACCAAAAAGAGAGAGAGAAAAAAACATAGCTGTGCATATTGTATAAATTAATAAGTTTAATGAACTTTGACACGTTGAGAAAGAGAATTTGTGTACAAATGTCTTTAAATTTGCCAATGATATATTTTTATGATAGATTTGCAATTTGTTATAAAGTTTATTTTGATAACGATTGTTGAGAATTATATACGAATTGTCGAGAATAACAAATAAAATGTGTTGAGTTTCAGTTTCTATTATTGAAATTTGATATTATTATTATTTGTCATTTTATTTATGCAGTTTTTTATTTATTTAATCATTTTTTTTATATTATTTTTTATTTTTTTATAATAAATTCCATAAATAAAAAAAGAGCAAATGATTTTTTTTTTATTTTTTTGTAATATAAACTATATAACAATGAAATGTTTGAAGCTTAAAAATTGAGAAAAATATTACACATTACGCATTGTCAGCATATAAAACGCATAATGCACAATAAATAAATATATCGAACTATTTGTTAGCGCACAGTAAAAAAATATACATATGAATATATATATATCTACATATTAGTGTGTGTGTTTGTGTGTAAGTCTATGTGTTTGCATAATAGATATTACAGGTTGATGGCGATACACTCCTACTACTAGTGTAAAAAGCTTAACAGAAAGCAAACGCATAATTGATAGCATTTTATTAACATTAAGCAAACAAAACAAATTATAATTAAATGGCAAAGATAAACAACATTGAAATAGACACGACACGACAAGCTACGACATGCTACGGCATGCTACGACATGCTACGACACGCCTATGTGATAGGACAACACATTCTACTACGTACTTTAATTCATATTGTGCATTGAACTGTAAACACGCTGAAAAACAATAGATAAACATAGTCCAGTAATAATCACATGGCAAACAATAACAAACAATCAATTCTATGCCCTAAGACCTCATACGCCTCCTTTGCCCCAACCAGTATAAAACAAGAAAGAAAAAAAAAACAACAAAATTTAATTTGAAGTGTAAATATTTGATAATTTCGAACACATCGTTAATAAATAATAAATATATTATAATTTTATAAATATTTTTTTTTTGTTATTTTTGCCTATTTTGCAAATTTAAATGTTGCTGTGGCCTTTGCCGTTGATTAAACGCTTAAATTTACAAGTTGCCTCATATAGAAGTCAAATAATTTCTATAGATTTTTGGTATATTTTTTTCTGCTTAATGTTTAATCGCATTAAATGCATATATCAAAAATAATAATTAAAAAAAAAAATAAATAAATAATTGTGTATTCTTGCAATGAATAAATTGAGTTTCATTTACATATTAATTTGAACAGAATTTTATTATATATTTTTTTTGTATAACTTTTGTAAATAATTAAAGCTTTATTATTCAATTTATACTTTAATGACTAAATTTAAATAAAAAAATGTGTGCAAAATAATTTGATAATTTACAATAATTTCATAGAAATCATTTTTGATTTGTTTAAAATCAAAGAGATAATAAAATAAGTCAAATATCAATTGTTAGTTCTATGAATTTGAATGTGAATGTGGCAAATGTTATGTACATACGTGATAAGTATACTAAAGAAGAAAGAGACAGATAGAGAGAGAGAGAGAGAAAGAAAGCCAATTTAGTGCTAGGATACAAAAGTTCACTTCAATGACATTTAACACGCTTACCTTGTTTTTTTTTTCTTCTATTTTTTTTTTTTTTTTTTTTATATGTTTTTTTCTGTGGACACTTGAGTCAAGTTTCAACCAACAGGCAAATAAAGCAATTTCGTGCAGTATTTGCAGTGGAAATACGTCAGAGGATTGGACATGAAGCAGCAACAGCAGCAGCAGCAGTAGAGCGACAGGCGAAAAGGCAACACGTACTTGACGTGTAGCAGTGAAACATTGTAGAGGCAACACGTGAAGCGACTTCATGCAAATAAACCGCAGCAAAGACGAGCACAAGTGCTATTCCATAGTTGCTGCTAGCAAAAGGAGGACACTTAGAATTCGTTTGTTCAATTGAAGTAAAGTACATCTACATCTTACAGGTATGTATGTACATATTTGATATACACATACATACATACATACATATATGATAGTATAGTATATGCACATTTTACATACTTCGTTTGTATAAAGAAAGTTGCAAGAACTTAGAAGACAACAGCTGCTAAGCTAGCTCAATGCTGCAATGTCGTGGCCAGCCATTCGAGTTAAAAGTAAGATTTTATTTGCAGCTTAGACTGCTGTAGGCCAACATGCAAAAGGATTTGACACTTTTCGGACAGTTTGCGAGTGCCTTGAGAAATGCAGATTTAGATATTGCCATTCTAGGTCAAAGAAATGGCAAGGGGTTGACTTGAAGAGCAGCAGAGCAGGCAGTGAAGAAGAAGCTCAAGTAACTGGAGAAATGCTGCTGTCCACTGTAAGCAGATAAAAGCAAACAAAACTCTCTCTCGCTGCATTTTGGCCAACTCAAAAAGACTTTATCCCATTCGCCATCCGCACTGACTTCCTTTTACTCAATCTCCTCTTCTCTGTCCTCTGTGTTTGTGGAAAAACTTTAAATTGCAAATTCAACACACAATTGTCGCACAGTAGAACAGTTCAGAAAAAAAAGGCGAATTCCAAAGCCGAAAAGAATTTACATTTACAAGAAAAATTGCTTTACAATTGTGTGCGCAAACAATTCGGCTGCTACTGTATATGACACACAACATGATACAAAGGACAAAATAAAAATGAAAAAACAAAAACAAAAAAATTTGTAAATAAATAAAAATAGGAAAAAAAAAATATTTAATATAACAAAATATAGTCGAAATAATTCTGTTTCCTTTGTGAACATGTAGAATTTTTGCAATTATATAAATTGTACATTTGAATAGTTAAGAATTGCTCGAGGGTAATGCATAAAAAAAATTGCATACAGCACAAAAAAAAAAAAAATTAAATTAAAATGCTGAATATAAATTGTATTTTGTCGAGTTTTATTTAACAAATGAAACATTTTTTGGCATGACAACAAAATGTTTTATGACAAAAACATTAATTGTCTATGAGAAATATAACATTACAATTTGTCGTTTATAATTTGAAACATTTGCATTGCCAACGGGCATTAGCTGATGATTCATTTTCTATATAAATAATTTTATAAATTTATAAAAATGATTGGTTAGTATTGAGCTAGTGTAGCGAGGCGAAGGTTATTTTTTTCTTCTTTTTTTTTTATCGTGTTTGCATTTTTCATTAATTATCAAACTCATCAAAAGTAATTCTATAGGAAAATTAGTTTAAGTTCAAGTTGCTGCCGTTTGCTGTCAGTTTTGCTGCTTCAGTCGCTGCAATTATTATGCAATTACAGGCGTTGATGACGTTGTGTTGTTGGTAAGAATTCAACGCTGCGGCGTCTGGGATAACTACATAAAACTGTGTTACCTAAGCAACCTGCTGCATAAAGTTATGGCACAGGAAGCCAATTTAGTGGTGGTGCCAGCAAAAGTCACTACAACAACAACAACAAGAACATCAATAACAATAGCATAGCGTATAAGTAGTAGGTTATGTTGTAGTATGATATTAGCAGGAGGAGGAGGAGGAGGAGGAGGAGGAGGAGGAGGAGGAGAAGGAGGAGAAGGAGGAGTGGCATAAAGTGGCAACAAAACGCGGCAAATCGTCGGTTTTGCCTTTTGTCTTCTTTACGCGTCGGTGGCGGCTGTGTAATATTTTTCTTTCATTGCCTTCACTTTGCCCGCTGACTGCTGCTGTCGCAGCCGCTACTGCTGCTGCTGCTGCATGAAAGAAAAGCTCATAAAACTTTTTCAATTTCACTTTAATTTCGCTTGGGCCTGGTTTTTTTTTTTTTTTTTGCATTTTTTTTTGCTTTTTTATCTAGTAACAAAAGCATTGGGCGGCGGCAGGCAGCTAGGCGCTGCCTGTGTAGGCATTTTAGTTGTATGAAAATTCAATTATATGCATTACCTTGATATAATATATAGCCGCTACATATACATAAATATGCTTATACATTATACATGGCAGATATATGGCACTCTCTCATCAGCTTTTGCTGCAAAAAAAAAAAAAAATATATATATATTTTTTTGGACAAGTATTTCTTGTCGCTTCAGCTAATGGCAATCGAATTAGCGTTGGCTTTTGCCAGCCATCAAAACTTTTTCCATTAAACGTGAACATTTTCCTCCTTGCGTGAATGTTTTCATTTTTTTTTTTTTATCCATAAATTTTTTTTTCTTTTTTTTTGTTGTAGCCTACATGTTTTATTGTGGAGCTTAGTGTAATTTAAAGTGGTCTGCACTTGATCACATGATGAATAAACTTGAGTGGCACTCAAAGTCTTTAGTTTTGTTTGCTGCTGCTGCTGCTGTTACTGCTGTTACTGCTGCTGTTGCCTTTGTTTGTGATTCCTTTTTGGCCATCACATGATTTGCTTTAGGCTAATCGAAATGTTTGCCACTAATTGACGTTTCTTGTTCATGTTCATAACGTAACATGACACCGCCTTAAGTTGCTCTCAATTCCCAATTGTAGTTGTCTCCAATCAAATGTGCATATATATTTAGCATACGCCACGTTGTGCGCCATGCTGCAGTGTCGTCTGTGGTTTATTACAAATTACAATTGCTGCTGTAGCAGATGTTACTCTCTAGTTTCTACTTGCACTTTGATATTTCAATCTCTGATTTCATAAGATTTTTTTTTTAACATCTAGCGCCCCAAGTGGTGTCATCTTGTTGCACCACCCGACTATCAATAACTCACAGCTATTTATATTTTAGCTATAATAATATTTCAATAGCCGCTACAATACGGTAACCGAAGACAAACAGATGGACACTTGTGTATAAGATCTCAAAGTCTCCGACCCTGGCAACACTGTACACTGCACACTGCACACTATGCTTTGATTATTTAAGTATAAAGTCAACAAGCAGCAAGAAGACGATGAGAATGTGAGTAAGACTGAGAAGGAGAGACAACCATAGCGAGAGCGAGAGGGAGAGAGAGGGGTAAAACGTCATCGCATCATAAACATGAATAATTGCATTGCTTAACGGTCGTTGAAAGCTCAGGAGAGAGAGAGAGAGAGAGAGTTGCTACTATGTGCGTTCGTGCGCAAACGTTCTACAGGATTGAGCAGTGATGAGGAATGGCAACAGTATGATATGAGAGTGTGAGTAGTGCGATAAGGATAGCAGATGTTAGGTTAGTTAGTTACTGTTAGTTGGCTCCCATGAAAAGTAGCTTAACATTAGATAGTATTGCGACGAGAAACATAGATAGAGAAGATACACGACTGTTTTTGGGTCATCGAAACCATTGACGACAGACATTTGAATGCAACGTTGAAATTCACTTGAATTTACTCAGTTAACAATTTTGAATATCCTACTCTCTCTCTCTCTCTCCATCTCGATACAGTTATAGTTTGCTCTAGAGTAATAGGGTTTCGAATCACAAGGATATTCTCATTTCCCCTTGTGATTCACTATTTGATCAAAATCGGTTGCGACATGCTTTCATCATCAACTTATATTTTGACGGATTTCACAACATTTTGTACTTTGCCAAGGTATAGTCATCTGTCAAAATATTAGTTCAATTTTTGTTTACTCTCACTTTTCAACATGAAACAGAAAGAGAGAAAGAGAGAGAGAGAGATGGAACGACAGTGACATACAAGGATATTGAGCTGCAGTCAATGCAACCTATTAAATCAAATTAGTGCTTAAAATTGTCTTGACAGCAGCCAACATGACATTGACTCTAATATGCTTGCATTAGTTTTGTGCTGGAATTTTGGCCACAGAATACGGATGCTAATCAAAACTGACTTTGCATAGACTTGTGCGCTTAGCTAGCAGTAGTACACAATGTTCCAAGTTAACTAAGAATGCATGAATTACTGTAAATATAATTACTGTTAATATTCAGTGATTGATGAGTTGAAAGTCAACAATAGATGCGCTTACATATTGTATGAAATGTAAAATAAATATAAATAAATATATTAAAATATAGTAATAAAATTTATATTAATAATAATTGTCTCGTATGTAAATATAATACAAATATAATGTATAATAAATAAATTAATAAAAAATAAATAAATAAAAAATAAATTAAATAAATTAATAAATAATAAATTCATTTGAAATGTATATTTGCTTAATAAACATAAAATATACAATATAAAATAATTAAATTAATTAAATTAATTAAATTAAATTAAATTAAATTAATTAAATTAATTAATTAATTAGATTAAATAAAATAATTTAAATATAAATTGCGTATATATAAAAAATAAACATTTTTCTAGATAAACATCAAATTTATATAAATAAAATTAAGTACAATAATAAAAGTAAATTTTTTATAAATAAAATACATTTTTTTTTGTGATTTTAAATATAAATACTTAAATATAAAAATAATTTAAAATAATAATTTAAAATAATAATTTAAAATAATAATTTAAAATAATAATTTAAAATAATAATTTAAAATAATAATTTAAACATGAAAATAATGTAAATATTTCATTTATCTAAACTCAGAATAATTTCTCGTATTTATTTATTTATTTATTTATTTTTTTTATATAACAAGTTTGATTTATTTGCAGCTTATCAAACTCAACGCTAAGTATCTGTTTAACTATTTAAAAGTTTTACAAGTTGCATTCGAAATGCCAGGATGAACTCATTTTCGTTTGATTTATATATATATATATATATGTCTGTATAATCACGTACCTATCTCCTATGGTGTATTGCAAAGTTATTTCAACAACAAGATGACAATGCATGAAGTTTGTTTTTACTAAACATTTTTTTTTGCTTTGCGTTTTTTTCGCCTTTTTTTTTGACTCAAAATTTCAACAGTCCGAGATATTGGTCAACAACTAATAAAACTTTTGTTTGGCATTCGAAGAGCGTAGAGCATGAACTTTGATGGTTTTGCCAAATACCTGACCGATGTTGAAAAAAAAAAGAAATAAAAAATAAAATAAAATGCGGAATGCACATATGTATGTACGAATGTCTGTGTGTTTATAAATATTTAAAAAGTTGAAAAATGCTGCAGCAACAAATACTCGATGCTAAAAGTGAGCTGAAAAATAATACAAACTAATTGCTGGAAATAAAGTTTGTCGTTCAAAGTAAGTGCTAGGGGATTTTTTTTTTTTCATTCAACTTTTTACTTATCTAGTAGTCTTCTATTTTTTTGTCTCTCTCTCTCTCCCTTTTCTTCTACATATTTTTTCCTGCAAAAAGTTGTGCAAATTGTGCGGAATTTTTAAATTTTTCTAAGTTTTTTTTTTTTTTCATTTTTTGCAACATGAATTTGTGCAATTTCTCCCATTTTTTTTTTGCGCTTTTCAAATTGGATTTCTTGTGCGGAACTCCGCACTCAATTTTGGTTTGGATTATCGCTGATGTGCAATAAAATGGAATGTAGTAAAAAGTTTTTTTTTTTTTTTATTTTAACTGGACAATGTTGTCGTTGCCTTTGTGACAGTTTAGCGGGATATAGTGCGACATTTGGTGTGAATAAAAAAAAAAAAAAAAATCAGCTGACTTTTATAACGTCAAACTAAGGAAAATATTTCAAGTATAGTATTAAGTAAATCTCATTGAAATGAAAGGCTTATATGATAAATATAAAAGTTATTAACTAATTTCAACTTCGAGTTTTAGTTTTCTATTTTGTTATCCTTGAAAGTGATTACTTTATACAACAATTTCATTTCATTTGATATTCATCCCTTACCTTAAAATAATGAAATGAATTGAGTTTGTTTTTGCAAATAGTTTTATTAGCGTATAAAACAATTTTCAACAGATTTGTGCAACATAAATTATCAACTTTCTCAACACACTGAGAGCGAGAGCTAGTAGTAGCCTTGGCGCCACGCCTATCTAAACTATTGCTATCCATTAAATCCCATAACAACGAGCATCGAGAGTGGAGAGTCGAGAGTCGTTCATGTCGTGACCTTTTTGGCAACATTAAAAGTGATAATTTCTATTCTCGTCGAGCTACTTGCAAAGCTTTTATTATTTAATTTTCAAGCTTGTGCTAATAAATTAAGCACAGCATGTGGCAGCAAAATCCCGCCTACTCAGTGTGCCACGCCTATAACTGATGCTGTTGCCCCGTTGTTACTGCTGACGGCTGGCTTCTGCTGCTATTGCTACTGCTGCTGTTGCTACTGCTGCCTTGTGTGTTATATTAACGAAACACAGAACACATGCAAAAACTAGCAAAAAGAAGAAACTTTTGGTTGAAATCAAATTTCCACCCAAGTTTCCCCTTTAGCAAACCTACAGTAGACATTTAAAGGGATTATGTGCCAAGAGTTACCAGTTCTCAGTTCTCAGCACTCAGTCTTCTTTCTCTCAGAGTTCGCAGTTCGCAGTTCGCAGTTTGCTTGGCCCAATGCCTACTATTGCTATATGCTTCGTTGCTTTTTGTATCATCAATTATATGTCTATGTGTGTGCATGTGTATGTATGTGTATGTGTGTGTTACTCTATTGGATTTGCTAGGGCTGAAAATCGCAACTAATAAAAATCACGCAAATCTTAAGCCAAGAAAATGGTTAGAAAACGGCAAACGATGCTGCCAGCAATTTAGCCAAAATGTTTTTATTCAATTACGCATGTGAATTATGCAAGCTTTACATAGACATAGCTTCTAAAAATCTTCCGTTGACTCGACTCCGCTCTCGTCTCTGTTTGGTATGGGCAAACATTTAGAGTAGACAAAAAAAAAGTAGAAGAAAAATTGAAACCACGCCCGTTCCTTAACTGTCTTTCCGGTTCTTTCTGCTTTTTTCTTTCTTTTTTTTTTTATAAATTAAGCAGTTAAGCCTTGCACCATGCATGGCTATAAAGCAAGCGAGCATAAACTGTGAACAATTGCTCGACTAGACTATATCCTTTAGTTACATATGTGAATATATAAGGCAAAGAGTGAAGAACACTTTAAACTCATTTCTTTGTATTTTCTGTTTTCTTTTTCAACAATTTTTTCTTCTTTTTAAAATTACATTTAAATTGATAAACTGCATTATACCCTATTAATCAATAGCTAGAACTATAGAGTATATAGTACTATAAGGGAAAACGTCTGGGATGTATTCACTTATGCTTTAGCAAATTTGCATAATAAATCTATTTTCAATGGTTTGTTTTTTTTTCCTTCTTTTTTTTACTTGCTTCTCTTCAGTTTCTTACTTATGTGATGCTTTTATCTATCGTTTGCTTCCAATGCGTATCAATGAAAGCATTATAAAACTCACTCTCTCTCTTTATTTTTATATATAGTTGCCAAGACCCATCAGCATATTCGGCTAACAGTCATGCATGTGAGTGTGTGTGTGTGTGTGTGCAGCCATATTTGTTTCGCATAAGAGCGCGTAGACTATATAGTATGCCATATATTCAATGCCTTAACTGCTTCTTAAAGTCCTCGTAATAGCCATTTATTTACGCTACCATTTGTTGAAGACCTTTTGCTAACTTTGTCTACAACTTTTTGCTGACAAAGAACTTAACGATGTTAAATACTTTTCAAATTTCCGTTTTCTATACACAAAATACAAAAAAAAAAAATATAATTTGATAAACATTTTTTTTCTTTTTTTTTTTACATTTTTTTGCAACTTTATTATTTCTCAAATTGTTTTACCATTTGAAATGTTAATTTCTTAACAGTTTTACTTTTTTTTTTCTATTAGTATTAAGTTTTTTTTTAAAGTTTTGTTTTTTTTTTCATGAGACTTTAATGCTGAATTCTTATTCGCATTTAATATTCGTACACATTTCTAATGCCATAAATTTTAATTAATTTATACTTTAATTATAACGTTTCTCTGTTTCTTTTTTTTATTTTTTATCATTTCTTTTATATCTCATCTTTAATTATGTAGCACATTATAAATATGCATGTGCTTTGGTTATTACTGTTTTTTTTTTTTTATCGTTTTATGATTTTTTTTTTTTTTTTTTTGCTATATTTATGCTAGTTTTACATCATTACAATTAACTATATACGCATACACATACATACATAAGCTATAGAGTTTTACATATTTATATCGTTTTTTTTTTTACTTTGTTTTTGTTTTTATTAGAATTTTTTTTTTACTTGCGAGTAAATATTTTTTTTTTTTTTTGGTAATTTTATTTTTTGTTTTCATTTTTTGATGTCGTTTTTTTTTTTACTGCTATAATATACAATTAGTTTATTTTATTTTTTTTTTTTATTTTTTTTCATTACGCGCACAATTTAATTGTTGTAATTTTCGCGCTGTTTCATTTTAATGAGCTCTTCGCAATGGCGATTTGACTGTTTTTAGCGTTTTTTTTTTTTTCATGTCTTTTGCTACTCATTTTCATATTTAATTACATTTTCGGCGTACTGTTAGTATAAATAGGTGCTTAAAATTAATAACTGAACATTTTGTTTACTCTTTTCGTGTGACTGCATGTATGTGTGGGTGTGTGTTTATGTCTGTCAGTGTGTTGATGTGTTTGTTTTTGTGTTGTTTGTTTGCTTGTTTTTGTGTGTTTAGCGCATATTCGTTTCCGGCTAATTGAATTTGAAACTATTTTCATTTAAAATATACCCTGTACTCTATAGAATACTCAATGAGGCATAGATTCAAATACAGGATATTAAAACAAACAAATAAATAAATAAATATTTACTTTCAATTTTATAATTTTTATTTTGTTTTTTTTTTTTATACAGTTCAGAGTACAGGGTATACTGTGAGTTGATCACATATACAACTAGATACATATGTTATTTCTTACTAACTAAATTTTTTATATATTTTGAAATTTGTTTTTGTTGTTTTTGGTTGTTGTTGTTATTTATTTAGTAGTTATATAATGTATTTTATATTAATATCTATTTAAATATTTAGTTTAGTTAGTCGCATAACAAAGTTGCGGCTATTTTTCCGATTACAGCTAACAATGTAATTTCCTTTTCCTTTTTTTTATTTTATTTTTTTTTTTATTTTGTTATTGATTTTTCTCTAACAACAGTTCTTGTATTATTACTATTAATATTATTATCATTATCATTTATTTATTTTTTTTGTTGTTTATTTTTTGCTATTTGAGTTTTGCTACAAAGGTTTAAAAGCGGATTTTGAGCTTGGGTTCATTTGAAGCTTAGCCAAAATTTAATAACTCAAAGGGGGAAAAAAAATCTCTTTATACTCACATGACAAAACAAAATTTGTAACCGCAAAATTTTTGGTATGATTTTGGCTCATGTTGTCCGGGCTCATGTTGGGGAGATGGTGGTGGCGGATAAATGTTGTTACCAATTTTTTTTTTTATTTTTTTGCTATTTCTATTTCTCATGTTTTATGCTTTTTGAGTTGAAATATTGTGCTTGTTGTGGTTGTCATAGAGCTTATGTAGAATGTTAAATATAACTAGATATAGTAATATACTTAAATACGTATTATATACACACATACACAATTTTTATTTTTTGTTTTCTTTGTTTTTGTTTAATTCAGTCTTTGGAAGAATAACATTTATATTGGTTTTTTTTTTTTTTATTTATCTGTTTCTGTTTTATACATAAATTAAATTTTGTAGTATAATTGAAATATTTTTGTTTTTATTTTACTTTTTTTTTTATCAGTTTGATTAATGTCTTTTCTTCGCTATAAATTGTGAACAGATTATGTTGTCTAATAAAAAATTAAATGTTGAACTTGGAATTGGTCCTAGTTGGAAAACGATATAATAAAAATATACCACAATACTATCGATAGAACAATGCATAACTTAAGTATTGTAAAAGTTCGAATTATTTTAGAATTTCAAGTCAACTCATTGAGAAGTTACAACATGTCTAAGACTAACTACTACACACGGATATTCATAAATATTTTATATATATTTTATATAAATTTACTATATACAATAGAGAATTGTAACAATGAATTTGATCAACATTCACAGCGGCGACAGCAAGGAAAAGCGAACAATGAACAAGACACAATGTAAACACATTCACATTCACACTAACACTTCCTCACTTACACTCACACATACAGACACGCTGAGTTACACAGACACAGAGATGCAGTTGAAACAGTTAAGAGAATTGTGCGTTTTTTTTTTTTTAAATATTGAGATCTGAATTTATAGATCACATTTAAAACGCACCGTCAATTAATGTCACACACGCAACTCATCCATCAATGGATGCTGTTGACTTGCTTGTTGTTGTTGCTGTTGTTGCTGCTGTTGCTGTGATTGCTGTTGCTGTTGTTGCTGTGCATGCTGTTGCGTTGTCGTAGCCACAATTACTGGCACTGTGGGTGGTGTTGGTACTGGTATCAACCCACTGGCAGTGGTTAGCACTGTGGTCATGCTTTGATTATGATGATTCTGCAAATGTTGTTGATGTGACACAACGTGCTGTTGCTGATGCTGTTGCTGCTGCTGTTGCTGTTGATGCTGCTGATGCTGATGTTGTGCTGGCGAATGTTGTTGTGCCTGTGCTGCCTGTGTTTGCTTCATGCAACTCTTTTTGGTCAATGTGCCACACTGATTGCCCAGCACTTGCAATGCATGCGGCGGTGCCATCATCCCACCACCACCACCACCACCTACTGCACCCCCCTGAATTGTATCCTGCATCGATGATTTCATATGCTTCGGTGGCGGTGGTGCACGATGCGGTATATCTGCAAATTCTGGTGGCGGCAATTGATGATGTTGCATTGCATGATGATGCGATAGTATCGTCGCTGGATCATTCTTTGCATGTATTGTCAACGTTTCCAAATCTCCACATATATTATTTGGCATTTGTCCATTTTCTTGTCTCTTTAACTTTGTCTGTGGCCGTGGTTCACTCAGACGTGTTTTATCTCTTTGATAATAGACACCCGCAAAGATTAGCACATTGAGTATTAAAAGTGAGCAGCCAATGGCAATGGTAACACTTAATGCTGTTGAATAGGCAGCAAAGCCATCGTTATCTTGTGATGCACTTGATGCACCAGCTGCATGATCTGCATCCATTATATCCTCTGGATAAATCTTACCGCCACCATAACGTGTTCCATTACGCTGTAATGAGGATGATGGTGAACTGAGATTCATCAGTGAGAAGACTTGATTTGTGAATAATGTAAAGTTGCCCATAGCCGCTGCATTGGCACCACGTGATGTATATGATGGATTTAAAGGCTTCACTGATGCATCACTGGCAATATTATTATCAAGATCATCATCGTCGTGTAGCTGATGATGTGCTGCTGGTACATTATCACCACCAGGCTTATGCAGATCGGGCATAAGATTTAGCCAGAATGATAGACGATGTGCACGATAGTGATTCTTCAATTTTGGTTTTGTATCTGTATTTGTAAAAGGATTAAAAAGCGCTTATATCTTAGTATTACAATTATAGACATAGTATGGTAAATATGCTATAAATTTTACTATAAATATATGTAAATAAAGTATTATTAAGATTTGACAGTAATTGGAAGTTTTCAAAGTATTTTTTATAGCAATTATATCCATAACGAATATGCTATAAATTTTGCTATAAATTTGAATAAAGAAATAACTGAATTTGGAAATATCTGTAAGTTTTTAAGGTATTTTTTATAGAAATTATAGACGAAATTAATATGCTATAAATTTTGCTATAAATTTGAATGAAGAAAAAATCAAATTGGAATTCCTAACACAAATTTTATAGCAATTAAATACATAGGGTATATGCTATAAATTTTGCTATAAATTTGAATGAAGAAATAATCAAGTATAGCAGTAATTGGAAGTGCCTAAAACGCATTTTTTATAGCAATTATAGACAAAATTAATATGCTATAAATTTTGCTATAATTAAAGTTCTATAAAATATCGTTTTAAGCAATTCACAATTACTGCAATATACTTGAATATTTCTTCATTCAAATATTATAGCAAAATTTATAGCATATACCCTATGTATTTAATTGCTATAAAATTTGTGTTAGGAATTCCAATTTGATTTTTTCTTCATTTAAATTTATAGCAAAATTTATAGCATATTAATTTTGTCTATAATTGCTATAAAAAATACCTTAAAAACTTACAGATATTTCCAAATTCAGTTATTTCTTTATTCAAATTTATAGCAAAATTTATAGCATATTCGTTATGGATATAATTGCTATAAAAAATACTTTGAAAACTTCCAATTACTGTCAAATCTTAATAATACTTTATTTACATATATTTATAGTAAAATTTATAGCATATTTACCATACTATGTCTATAATTGTAATACTAAGATATAAGCGCTTTTTAATCCTTTTACAAATACAGATACAAAACCAAAATTGAAGAATCACTATCGTGCACATCGTCTATCATTCTGGCTAAATCTTAT
>JBAMBR010006357.1:0-19964 GCA_037044475.1 Zaprionus obscuricornis | reverse complement strand
TATACATATACATGTATATATACACACGTGCATTTAGTGTTAATGTATCAAATTTTATTTTTCTAATTAATATCAAGAATATTAATTACAATTTTTTATTTATTTTTTTTTTTTTAGCAATTTCTTTTGCTTACATTTTCATTTCACATCAGTTCTACTGCTGCTGCTGCTGCTGCTGCTTGTTGCACTCCTGTTGCATTGCACATATTTTATTACCTGTTTCATATCTGTCTATTGCAATCTAAGGGAATTTCTCATACAGCGAAACAACATGCAAAAGAGAAAGAGAAAGAGCAACAAAAAAAAACAAACATTGAGAAGAAACAACAGAAAAATAAATGTATATGAATTTAGTTTTTGTTTTTTTTTTTGTTTTTCGCATGCATCTTCACAATTTACATACATAAACTTTCCGCTTTTCCTCATTTCCCTTACTTCCTTCAACTACCTAGTTTTTCTTTAGTCTTCCGCTGCCTGCCTGCCTGCCTTGTGTCTATCTTTCACCTTTTGTTTTTGGTTTTTTCCCTTTTGTAAATTTCGCAATTACATTAAGTTTTCAATCGCATTCGATGCAGCTTAAAGAGCTCAACGAGATTTTACAGTTGCAACACAGGCACACAGAGACATTGCTTCAGGTAGCGTAACTCAAATGGCCAACAGGTAAAAACAGCAACAGCAGCAGCGATCGTTGCGGGTCACAACTCGTGACATGATTTAACACTTAGGGCAGCTGTTGCTGTGGCTGTTAACATTGATAATACAGCATTACAACAGCAACAACAACAACAACACAGAAATATATAAAAAAAAACTTTGATATATACAAACGTTGTTACGTATCTTACAGATATCAAGTAACTTAATGCTATAAAGCATCTTAAAGATATCAACGAACATAAAGATACAAAAAATGCCCAAATGATGCAATGTATCTTATAAACGTATACAACGCTATCTTTAAGATAAAAACTATCTCAATGTTAGAAAAAATGTCAAAGAATTAAAGTATCTTTTAGATGTGTTGTATCTAAAAGTTAGCTATGTCTTCTAATATGAGATACATAAAGTAGCGCAAAGATACATAAAGTAGCTCAAAGATATATATAATGTTACCCAGTGATACAAAGTATCTCGAAGCTACTTTTCTATCTCTGAGCTACTTTTGTAGCTCTGAGATACTTTTGTATCTCTGAGCTACTTTTGTAGCTCTGAGATAGTTTTGTAGCTTCGAGTTACTTTGTATCACTGGGTAACATTATATATATCTTTGAGCTACTTTATGTATCTTTGCGCTACTTTATGTATCTCATATTAGAAGACATAGCTAACTTTTAGATACAACACATCTAAAAGATACTTTAATTCTTTGACATTTTTTCTAACATTGAGATAGTTTTTATCTTAAAGATAGCGTTGTATACGTTTATAAGATACATTGCATCATTTGGGCATTTTTTGTATCTTTATGTTCGTTGATATCTTTAAGATGCTTTATAGCATTAAGTTACTTGATATCTGTAAGATACGTAACAACGTTTGTATATATCAAAGTTTTTTTTTATATATTTCTGTGTTGTTGTTGTTGTTGCTGTTGTAATGCTGTATTATCAATGTTAACAGCCACAGCAACAGCTGCCCTAAGTGTTAAATCATGTCACGAGTTGTGACCCGCAACGATCGCTGCTGCTGTTGCTGTTTTTACCTGTTGGCCATTTGAGTTACGCTACCTGAAGCAATGTCTCTGTGTGCCTGTGTTGCAACTGTAAAATCTCGTTGAGCTCTTTAAGCTGCATCGAATGCGATTGAAAACTTAATGTAATTGCGAAATTTACAAAAGGGAAAAAACCAAAAACAAAAGGTGAAAGATAGACACAAGGCAGGCAGGCAGGCAGCGGAAGACTAAAGAAAAACTAGGTAGTTGAAGGAAGTAAGGGAAATGAGGAAAAGCGGAAAGTTTATGTATGTAAATTGTGAAGATGCATGCGAAAAACAAAAAAAAAAACAAAAACTAAATTCATATACATTTATTTTTCTGTTGTTTCTTCTCAATGTTTGTTTTTTTTTTTGTTTCTCTTTCTCTTTTGCATGTTGTTTCGCTGTATGAGAAATTCCCTTAGATTGCAATAGACAGATATGAAACAGGTAATAAAATATGTGCAATGCAACAGGAGTGCAACAAGCAGCAGCAGCAGCAGCAGCAGTAGAACTGATGTGAAATGAAAATGTAAGCAAAAGAAATTGCTAAAAAAAAAAAAATAAATAAAAAATTGTAATTAATATTCTTGATATTAATTAGAAAAATAAAATTTGATACATTAACACTAAATGCACGTGTGTATATATACATGTATATGTATATGTATGTGTGTGTGTGTATTGCTATACAGATGCTGCTGCATTTTACAACGTTTCAAATAACCAAAAAAAAAATGTTGAGTTTTCCGCTAACCTTTTCAGCAAAAAAAAAAATAAATAAAAATAAATGAGAAAAAAAGCTAAAAATAAAAAAAAGGCTAAAATGTTCGACGTGTTTTCTGGAACGTTTCAAGTTGCGGCTTAAATAACTAAAAAAAAAAAATAACATCATATTTTATATGTTGTAATGCCAAGTTTCAAGGAAGCACGAAAAAAAACGTTAACCAAGTTACACAGAGAGAGAGAGAGAGAGAAATATGTATATGAGAAATTAGAAATCGCTATAAAGCTGCCACAAAGCGCAATTCACATACAAACGTTTACAAACATGCATAAGCATGCACAAACATGCACAAACATGTCTATATACATACATAGTAAAGGGTTAGCATAGTGAAAGTTCTCTCTTTCTCTCTCTCTCTGTCTCTCTGTCTCTCACTGTGTGTGTTTTTTTTTTCTGTCTTTTTGCCTTTTGCTTTAATATGCAGCGTTGTGTGACGACGCGACGTGACGCTGAGCGGTAAGCGTTAAGCGCACATGTACGTACATGTCTATGCATGCATTGCACAAACATTTTTATCATTTATACCATTCCCTCATTCTAAGCCTAAGCTAACATAATTTTTAACTTACCACAAAAAAAAAAAAATTTTTCATCAATTTTTTGTTGTTTTTTTTTGTTTGTTTGTTTGTTAATCCAATTGTTGTTGTTGTTGCTTTTGTTGTTGTTATTGTTGTTGTTGTTGTTCTTTTGTAATATTTATACAACTATCAATTAGTTCTTGTAACACTTGAACAAAAAAAAAATAAAAAACAATACATATATTAATAATTATGACAAAAAAAAAATAATAATAATAATAAAAAACAACAACAAGAAATCAAAAAAAAAAAAACAAAAAAAATTGAAATTTCTTTTACGTTTGCAAAGCTTGCGAAATTTTTCACGGTCACGAATATTTATTTTATATTTTCTTTTTTTTTATTTATTTATATAAAATTATTATTTGTTTCTCTTTGTTGATGAACGCAACGCGATGCCGGTTTCCGCTTTGTGTTTTTTTTTTTTTTAATTTCAATTTACCAAAAAATAAATTTCACGATTTACCGTAAATTCGTATACGCACAACAACAACACACACACACACACACAAAAAAATACAAAACTGGCGGCAAAGTTTAGCAGCAGGCAAAGTAATGATGTTGAAGAAGAAGAAGCACTAGCAGCGACACCTGCATGCATAAACTTGAAAAAAACAAAACAAAACAAACACTGCGACGGCGCTGTGTCAGCAGGCAATGCGACTGTGCAACTGTGATGGCACGCAATTGCCTGCAACTAAACTGTAAATGACTTCACAGTGTTGTTGTTCTTGCCGTTCTTGTTGTTGTTGTTGTTGTTGCAACTGCGCAACCGGTTAACATTATATATTTGCACACACGTACAAATTATATTTGCCACAAAACAAAACAAAAATGTAACAATATAATTCAGCAAAAGCGTTGAAAATATAATAACAAAACATAAAAAAAATATATTAATATACAAATTTATAACGCGAACAAAAACAATGAAACACACACCGACCGAGCGTTCAGACAAACTGTCGACGCTTGTAGAAAAACTCGAACTGATCGAAAGTGACCCTCATCAAGCAGCGCAAGAATCACTAACATACAAAAAAAAAATACCAGCAAAAATATCAGCTGAAAAAATGCCAGCTATCGATGTTATCGAAATACCGATCGTTGATTTAAACGCAAAAAAATAAATATAAAAAATATATTATACAAATTTATTTTTAATTTATATTGAATTTACTTTGGCAACTAATAAATATTAACATTAATTTTGTAAAGTTATTTTTATCGATCGTTGCTCAATAAAATTTCTTCATTTTAAATGCGCAGCGTTTAACAAAACGTATTAAAATTGAAAACTAAATTTTTAATGTCTGCAAATGAAATATCATAATGATTTCTTTTATTTTTTAATAATAATGATAAATATATTGACATAACATAATATTTACATTTGCTCAACAGTTAATTCAAATATATTATTTAAACAGTTAACGGCTGTTATCGCAATTTGTATGCTGTTGTTAATACATTTTATTGCCGCTAGTGGCGCTAATGTGCAATATGTGAATAATAGTGCTGCCATAGTGCTATAATTTATTTACCAACATTGCCATACTCGCAAAAAAAGTTATTGTGCTAACGATTTGTACATTAAGCAATTACACTGCTGTTAATTTATAGCTCGTCAGTATCTGGTCACACCCCATAGAGTGTTACGCGAAACTCAGTCTGTGACAAGTTCGCTGCTAAATTACACAAAAAGAAATATATATATAGTTATATGTATATATATATATGAAAAAACATGAGTTGTTAAAAGACGCACAACACAAAGTACGGAGCGTGTGATAGAGATTTGGTATACACATATGTAAATAGTTTAAATTGTTAGTGAATTTTATTTGCAATTTTGTTGTAGTTTTTTTTTTTTTTTGTGTCGTTAATCTGTGCTATATTATTTTTTTTTTTTATAAGTTTTGTGCTTGCACTTTTTTTTTTATAAGTTTATCGATTAAATTAAATTGTATGTGTACAGCGGAGATATTGCTGGCGCGCAAACACAAACAACAATACACAGAACACAATAACAATCACAGCAGCAGCAGCACCAAGAACAGCAACAGCAGCAGCAGCAACTAAAAAGTTTAAAAACAAAGCCAAACGCGGAAACGCAAAAAAAAAAAGGAAAAACGTAACAAAAATTTACTTGCATTTTTTTTGTGGTGTGTGTTTTTGTGTTGTTGTTTTGTTTTGTTTTGGCGGGGGGTGGGTTTAATAGTGGTGATAAGAGGCGATAAGACAAATACGAGAATTATTCGTGTTTTATTTTTGTGAACGACAATGTCTTGTAAAACGGAAAGCAACTGTAACAGTAACAGCAGCAGCAGCAGTAGCAGTAGCAGTAGTAGTAGCAGCAACAACAACGGTAACGGCAACCTTAGCAATCGTGGTAAGTGCACAAATCAATTTGTATTTCATTACATTCACTTTATGTATGTCAACTTTAACCCTTTCCTATGGCTGATGTCATACATTATACTGTGTTGTTATAAAAAAAAAAGAATTTGCTGATAAGATGCAAATACAACGTACGCGTGGACCTGCAAATGGTCAGCATACTAAGCATAAACCACCGAAAAATCAACAACAGCAACAACAATCGAAACAGCTGCAGCAACAAGAACAACAACAACAACAACGACAGCAGCAGCAGTCAAGACAACAGCAGCAACAGACGCAGGCGCAGCAGCAACAACAACAGCAGCAGCAACAAGCGTCGCCGCAAAAGCAAGCAATGTCTGCGGATGATCGAAAGGCCACAAAGAAATCTCTAGTCACTGTAGTTGCAATATTTATTGCAAGCTTAATTGCAATGTTCTATGTCTATGCAATATTTCCCGAATTGAATGCGTAAGTTCATTTATTCAATTTATTTATATTTAAATGAAATTCATGTTTCTTTTTTTTTTTTTTAATTTTCACTTTTAACATTTTATTCAATTGGTCCAATTGTCACCTGTTTTTTTGCTCTCTTGCTGTATCCAATGTGCTCTCTCTCTCTCTCTCTCTCGCTCTCTGTGGGTTTGTGTGTTTATGAGCTTTTTACACTCAAGTTAAAGTCACGCCATTTCACATACATACACACACAGACACAGAGAGAGAGAGACAGAGTGAGAGACATATATATGTAGATACAGTCTTATTACAATTGTTACTAATACTCTCTTCTTTGTTTATTATTACTATTATTATTACAGCTCTGAGAAGCAACATTTGAAAATACCACGTGATATACAAGATGCTAAAATGTTAGCAAAGGTCTTGGATCGCTATAAGGATATGTATTACTTTGAAGTCATGTTTGGCGTTGTCGTCGCCTATGTATTGTATCCTTTTTTTTCAACGAACAACAATTCAGAAAAAAAAAACAAAAACAAATAATTTACAAAAAAAAAATATGCAAAAAATAAGTGAATAACCTCCCATCACTCACACATACATATGCACACATATAGAAAACAGAAAATGATTAGATAACACTGACCAGAGACGACAAAGTGACAGCATGCTAACGCCACATGCGTACTTTTAACCTTGACCTGATTTTTTGTTCATGATCAAAACTGGGAACAGTTGAATTCAAAAACAGTCACGTGTCCACGTATGGTCACACTCGCATAGCTGCATATGTGTGTCTCGGACTTGACGCCTACGTTCATTTTTGTATAATATTATGCACAGACACGCACATTAACATATTAAAAGACGACAACAACAACGACAAGTAGGAAGCACAAACAAGAATGTCAAAATAGAAACAGTAGAAGAAAAAAAAAAGCAACAGCAAACACAATTATACATATACTTATATGTATATGCATGTGTCTGTATGTGTATTTGTGTAAACATTTATGTTGGCAATGCACATGCAAAGCAGCAATGAAGAAGAATATGCATGATCAGCTGATCAGCTGTCTCTAGCTACTGCACTTTGCACTCACTATATTATTGAGTAAATCAATTGTGACGCATACCATAAAGCTCTCTCAGCACCACAGTCATGCGATCTCTCTCACACTCGTAATGCTTACAATTTGCGTGCTATGCCTGTTCTTCGGGCATTCAACGCACGTTTATAAACAAAAAAAAAAAATACCACAAGCGCATACACACACATGCATATATATCGCATGCAAATGTGTATATGTGTGTGTGTGTGTGCTATGTCTCAGTTATCTATTAAAACAGCTGAGAGGAACTGCTGGTCATTTCTATTGCTTACAAAGAGCAAAGCTAAAGCAATACATGCATGCATGCATATATATCTGTGCATGTGTGTGTGTGTGTGTGTGTATGCATGCTTTGCATATTTGTTATTAATTTGCTTTGTTTTGTTCTGTTCTCCATATTATTGACAATTAAATTGAAACCGTTGACGTTTTCATATCAAATTCCAAATTGCGCGATCTCGAATACAACTATTTGTTGACTTACAATACATTGTGTGTCTCTGTTTCCCATTTTTTTTTTTTTTTTTTTTTTGCCTTGTGCATTTCTGCATACATACATACGTAAGAGCGCAAGTTAAAGAGAGACAGAGAGAGAACTGTTATAGAGTTTTTTTTTTGTATTGTTTCTTCTCAATCTTGCTTAGAATTCATTTGATTCTACTATTTCGTAGAAATATCCATAAAATATATACTTAAATATTATTCATACAATTTAAAGCGACGTTGTCGAAAAGCGATTAGTCATGACATTTGCTGCGACATTAACTACACACAATACACAATAAACTTGTCTAACTAAATGAAGGCGAAACCGTACGGTAGGGCGTTACGTATATGCATTTTAAGCTACTGTGTCGAACTGTTATGAGGATGTGCAGGTGCAGGGGGGGGGGGGGGATATGGGGTTAAAGTTTTTTTTTTGCGATTGCAATTGCCATTGTCAAGTTGTGTTAACTTGGCTATAAATAGCAAGTACGTGGCTCGCTGACAATTGGCAAAAAGTTTTATATGCTGATCTGTTTTTAGCCCAACATATATGTATATATACTATGGCCCCCAGACTACATAGACATATATATATATATATTATATATACCTTTAATTTTAATTGAATTTATCACAAATTTATTTTATTTATTTTATTTTTTTTTTTAAATTTGCCTTTACAAAATTGGTTTGTGTCTTAACTAACTTTATATTCCCTGCGTGTGCGTTTAGCCTACAAACATTTGCCATTCCTGGTTCATTATTCCTGTCGATTCTACTTGGATTCCTGTATAAATTTCCAATAGCATTATTTCTCATCTGTTTCTGTTCAGCGCTGGGCGCCACATTATGCTATACGTTATCAAATTTGGTCGGACGGCGACTTATACGACATTTTTGGCCAAAGAAAACAAGCGAATGGTCACGACATGTTGAAGAATATCGCGATAGTTTATTCAATTATATGTTATTCTTACGCATGACACCGATATTACCAAATTGGTTTATCAATTTGGCATCACCCGTTATTGGTGTACCATTTCATATATTTGCATTGGGGACATTTTGTGGCGTTGCACCACCATCGGTAATTGCCATACAGGCGGGTAAAACACTACAAAAAATGACAAGTTCAAGTGAAGCATTCTCCTGGACATCGATGGGTGTATTAACGTTATGTGCATGTGCATCACTCTTGCCAGGATTACTACGGAATAAGTTTAAAAAGAAGAAGAAGCTAGCGTAAAGAGAAAGCCACAGAAGAAGAAGGAGAAGAAGCGAAGACAGAGATAGAGGCAAAAGATGAAGCAGAACCACCAAGAAGAACCAACTAATAACAAAAAAAAATCAATATTAAACATTAAATAGACGCGCGAAAGAAAGTACTGCAAAAGTGTATAAAAAAAAAAAGAAAACAGGATCGCCATGAAAAACTGACGAAATTGTTGTGAAAATTGTACCAAAAAAAAAAGAAGGAACAAAAATTTAAGAAAGCAAAATTATCTTCGGCATGCCGAAGATCTGATATCCTTGCAGTTTTCAAAGAAAATTTTTACCATACAAAAATCCAAAAAACAAAAAAAAAATTCAAATTTTGGCCGATTATTACTATGTCGGCTATATGATAGTTTGATTTGGACAAAATTTATTTGAGTCGCATATAAGTTCTACACTTAAATCCTGTAAGTTTTAGCCGGTTAGCTTAACGAACAAAAATTGTTTTTCATACAAAAAAATAATAATAATAATAATTTTCGATCGATTGTTTCTATTGCTGCTATATAATATAGTAGTTGTCCAAATCAGTTTCAACTTCTAACCATAGGAAGTATGTATGCAAAATTTCATTGAGATAGCTTTAAAATTGAACAAAGAATATAGAAAATTTTGTTGGGTTCTGCCATGCATCCTAAGGGACGCTACAAACTTCTGTCCAAAATTAATATACGTCCTGCAAGGGTATACAAAAAAAACAAAAAAGCTAGAAAAAAAATGTGCAAAGAAAATGAAATTGTTAGAAAAAAAAAAAAATCGGGAACGATTTGCTAAAAATCTTTATTTTTTTTGTCATTTTATTTTGTCCTTGAAAAATTTTTTAATGGAAAAAAAAAGAAACACAAATTGAAGCGTAAATATATATTTTATAATTATAATTATTATTTGTTTAATTTAATTATAAAAAAAAGAAGAAAAACCACAACAAGAAAAAGATGCAAATGCAAGAAAACATAGATTATAATACTACTATATAAATACCGAAAATGCTATTTCCAAAAAATTAAATGAAAATATAAATTGTAAACACATGAAATAATACAAATCAGAAATATATATATATATATATATATTGCGATGCATAATAATCGATATTTATTATAAATGAAGAAAAAGAAAAAAAAATATAGAAGAGTGACAAGAACAACAACAACAACAAAAAGAAAAACTCCGAAAACTATATAGAATTAAGATTCAAAAGTATTTGTGTCTCTGTTTTTTTTTTTTTTTTAATTATTGATAATTGAAAAGAAACTAAATATAAAAAAGCAGAAATGGTATACATAGAAAATGATAATATAATAATAATAATAATAATAAAAGTATAACTCGTATTAAGTTTGTAAACATTTTTGTTTAGTGCTATTGCAGTTTTTACTAGAATTATTATTGAACTAAGTAAACAAATGAAAAATTTATTTAAAAATGAAAAAAACAACAACAACTAATTGAAAAAATCAATTTAATTATATTATTATACATTTATATATGTGTGTGCATGTGAATATTTAACTATCTATTAAAAAAAATAAGAAGAGAAAAGAAAATGTTTTGAAAATGTTCTTACAAAAAAAAAAAAACTTGTATGCATTCTATATACATCAAGTCCATTGGAACAAATATATATATATATATATTTGTTAAAAAAAAAAAATAACGTTTATAATAGTATTTGTGTTTTTCTGCCGTTGATATTGGAAATAACTATACTATTATATAACGTTTAACAATTTTTTTGTGTGTTTTATGTATAAAAAAAAAACAACTTTCATTATCTTCGCACTTTTGCCCTTTCTTCAGCCAAATATCGATGTTAGACATAAGAAAGTAAATACCTTAAAAAAACAACAAAAATATAATAAGAAAATACATTTCATATAAAAGAAAAAAAAATAATAATAATAATATATATGGCTAATGAAAAACTATTAAAAATGTTTTCATTTTTTTTTTAAATTTCAATATCAATAACTGTACAGTTAGTGAATACAACAACCACAACATACATTTGATTTTTAGCTTTTTGTTGAATCCAATGCACAAACCTTTAGTGCGAAAGTTGGCTAAATTTCTTGAATACACAAAAGCTTCACTGGCAGCAAAAATAAAATTGAGAGCGCGCGCGCTGCGCCAACAGCTTAAGCTGCAGCCTGCAATTAGTTAAAGAGCGCATTGCAAATGTGTTAGAGTGTGACAGAATGAGCGAATGAAAGAGTAGCAGCAGTAGAACAGCTTTAGGCAATTTTACTCGCGCTGCTGCTAATTGCGCTTTTAATTTGTTAATTTGAAACTATGAAATCGAAATTTTTAATTAAAGGCAACAAACTCGGAAATGTTTAGAATCTAATTGATGATCAGCTGGAAGAAAAAAAAATGCACGAAAAAAAACAAAAGCAAATTAATGTATTTTTTTTTTGTTGTGTGTTTCAACATTTTTGTTTTGTTTTGGTTTTTTTTTTGTTTTCTTTTACTTCTTCAGTTCTTTCTTTGTTTTGATTTGAAGATCATTAGCCAAAAATCAATTCCAATGTGATCTTCAGCTATAAAATGTGCTGTATGGCAGCTTAGAAGCATCACAAACTATTGGAGCTGCGCCCCAAAAGAAACACTAGAAAAAAAACAAAAAAAAAATAAAATTATTAACATGAAGGTAAACGGATGCCACATTGTAACTTCAAGTCTCGCCGAGATTAAGCTTTAAGCTTAACTTTATTTTTGTAGGTCTTCGTCTGCTTATTGGCCACCTTGGCTCTTGCTAATGCTGGACAACACGGTGGTGCTGGCGGTGGTTATCTGCCTGGTGGTGGACGTGGCGGTGGCGGATTTGGCGGCGGTTTTGGTGGTGGTTTCGGTGGCGGCAGACATGGTGCCGGACTTACATCACATGTTTCGCAAGCGTATGGCAATACAAAGGTTCATATTGGTGGAGGAGCTGGTGGTGGTGCTGGAAGCTATGGCGGTGGTGCTGGAGCCTATGGCGGCGGTGGCGGTGCTGGTGGCTGGCGTGGTGGATCTGGTGGTGGACGCGGTGCTGGTGGCTATGGAGGTGGTGCTGGAGCTGGATTTGGTGGCGGTGCTGCTGGTGGTTGGCAAGGAGCAGGCGCTGGTGCCGGAGGCTATGGTGGTGGTGCTGGCGGTTATGGTGGCGGTGCTGGAGGCTATGGCGGCGGTGCCGGTGCTGGCGGCTGGCAAGGAGCTGGAGGTGCAGGCGGCAATGCCTGGGGAGCACCAGCTCAATTTGATTATACAGTGAATCATGGTGGTGCCAGTGCTGGTGCTGGTGCTGGCGGTTCTCGTGGCGGTGCTGGTTGGTGGAACGATTAAATGAAAATCTCATGGAACTGTAAATTGACCGTATTATGAAAATTGAATAAATATTACTGCAGCTAATCTTTTAAATTGCATTTTATTGAATTTAATTAATTTTAATAAATTAATAATTAAACATTAAAATAATAATTCATGAAATTAATAAATATTCATTTTTTTCATTTCATTTAAATATTTGAATTTAAATTTCATAAAAATGTGAACTAATACGAAGTCTGGCAACACTATCGATAAATCGATAAGTTAGACGAGACATGCGATAGCCATATCGTATGAGCGCGATAAAAAGTTTCAGGTGACAGCTGTTTTTGTTAGCTTATCGCCGTCATTGAGTACCGATAAATTGGCAAATGATTGCAATAGAAAACAAGCAGAAGCGAAAGCAAATAAAACTCTGTATAGACTGTCGCTGTCGGTGTCGGTGTCGGTGTGTCGCATCATAGAGTAAGTAGCTTGCTCTATGGTCGCTCGCATTTAATTAGATAATACATATATCGCAAATGTGTGTTCCCGCTGAAGAATATTCGCCGACATCGTGGTTCTTTTCTTTCTTTTTTTTTATGTGCTTCTGAAACATATATATATATATATATATATATATATATATGTATATGTATAACATACGTCACAACGACATTATACGTAAATAGTGGTAAATACATAGAAAAGTGAGCGGGCAGCGGTCATAGGGTAGCGGGATATTGGAATTGTTAGCGGCAAAAGAGACGAAGAAGAAACAGAAACAGCAACAAACAAAAAAGAAAAAACCAAAAAAAAAAAAAAAAAAAGTAAGCGTTTCAAATTTGTCAGGCAGTGAAAAACGGCAAAAAATTCATTTTGTCAGTTACAATATTTATTTCAACAATTTCCTTTGGCATACCAAAAAAACCCTAAAAAAAATAAAATAAAATACAAAATAATACAAAAAAAATAAAATATGCATAACATGAAAATAGTGTATAATAATTTTATAACAAATTAACTCTAAATTTCCATGTATTTATAGACAAAACTAAAAGAAAAAGAAAAGAAGGTAAAAAAAAAAACAGAAACACAATAGAAAATAAAATAATAATTACACTTTGTGTGGCTAAGAAGCAGAGCGAGCGGTAAATTGAGACGCCGCTTCAATCACAGCAGCAACAGTAGCAGCAGCAACAACAACAACAACAAGATAAGAAGAGCTGTTAAAGCGTAACCGCAAATAGGCAAAATATAAAATACAGAGCGTAATCTTAAACGCACACGAAGACGGAACTAATACAAAAAAAACAAATATAAAAAAATTTGAAAACTTTTGCTTCACATTGAAGATCAGAGAATAATCAGCTTTAAGCCGATGCTGCCCTTGATTAAAGTAACGACGACGACGCCTGGACAATGGATAAACGCATTAATTCCGGATACGGATATTATGGCTGCTACGACTACAATGCAGTCGTAGCGGCAGCTCCAACATCTATACAAACACAAACGCAAACAACAACGAAACATTTTACACAAGCACAAGCACAGTCAACGGCAGTTCATGGCCATAGACATAAACAATCAAAATTGCTGCAACAGCAACAGCAGCAGCACCACACAAACATAACAGCAGCATCAGCCGGTGGTAAATCCAGTCCTAGACTGGTTGCAACATTTCAGGGAATGACTGTAAATACTACGGCAGTACAACAAAGCGGCGGCAGCAGCGGCATACACTCCTGGCCGAGTGCGCGTCAGGACGAACAGCAGCAGCAGCTACAGCTACAGTCGCAGTCGCAGCATCAGCCGCCGCCGCAGCCGCAGCAGACGCCGTCAGTAGCAGCTGCAGCTGCTTTACGCAGCAAACAGATAACATTAAATACGCAAGCAGCAATACAACACAAACAGTACAACAATAACAACAATGCGAAGCTCTCAAAGTCAATGCCGCTGCCTATATTTGAACATGCGGCGCTGCCAACAGCCGCTAATTCTGCTGTTCTCAGGACGAAGCCGCGTAACAAAAGCGAAGGTAACTAACATTTTGTGTTATTTTCTTTTATTTTCATTTCTTTTACTTATTGCCGTATGGCAGCTATGACTTTTGTATGTGTGCGTGTGTGTGAGTGTGTGTCTTCAAATCTATTTTCGTTCACAACTTTCTGTTGTACGTAAATAGAGCGAGATAGAGAGTGAGAGAGAAAGTGGGAATGAGTGAGAATGACAGTCGACAGAGAACATGAGAAGAGCGCAAGAGCGAACTGACAAAACAAACAGTAAATTTATTTATTTTATTTTTTTTTATTATTAAATATTTACTCTTTATTTTTATTATATATTGTAACTGTTAATTTTCTTTATTAATTAATTAATATTTATGCATTTTATTTAATGCAGAGGCAATTGGCGATCTATTGCATCGCATTCCCGATATTGGACATATTTTTGATGTCCATAGTCGAATTGGTAATGGAACTTTTAGCACCGTATTGTTGGCAACACTGAGACGTGAATCGCATCTGCCGGATAGTATGCGACGTAAATTTGCGATCAAACATCATATACCTACCAGTCATCCAGATCGCATTATGAAGGAGCTGCAATGCATGACAGATATGGGGTAAATATTAGCATGACATTATTATACACATATGCACATACATATACATGCATATGTATGTATGTTTGTATGTATGTATGTATATCGAAAATCCTTAAGCGCGTATAATCTAACATCAAATTGCAATAATTGTAACAAAGAAAACATGCATGTCACTCTGCAATGTGTGTGTGTGTCTGTGTGTCTGTGTATTGCTTTACGTTAAAAGCAAACGTCACAAACGACGTCAGTCGCTCTCATCTATTCTTCTACGTGCCTACGTAAATACGTCATTGCGATTTATTTAAGTTGCCGTTTGCGACGTTTCGCTGTTGCCATTGCCATTGGGAGGAGGAACAACGTTTATTGCACTTTCACACATCATTCACGTGCTCAGTTACGATTACATGGATTCGCCTTCACATCATCTCTCTCTCTTTCTCTCACTCTCTCGTTTGCGCGCTCCCTTGCATTTCAATGCAAAATGCATATGTATGCATGTGTGTGTCTGTGTAAGATCTGTGCAATAAGTAAGTGTTGACATATCCTGGCTTGTTTCTATCGATAGCTGCATGTTATCGATTATTGTTACATCGTTAACTGCAGATTAGATAAGTCATGCACACACACTCTGATATAGTGAGTGCGAGTGAGACAGAGAGAGGGTGCAAGGGCAAGCATCTTTTATTGTTGCGATATGTACTTAACATTTTAAATTCCGCTTTAAACTACCTTGAGCAAAGTTATCGTCATTGAAGCTTAAATACAAATGTTGACAGCTTGCTTTCAAAATTCTATACCAATTCATTGGGAATTATATATGTATATATATCTACATATACAAATATTTTGCATTATTGTCTTGCCTTGCATTATTAATGCTTTAACCACACAACCAATAAACTTCTGTCAGTGGGAGAGAGAGAGAGAGAGAGAGACAGAAAGCGGTGTCAGTTTGGGAAAAGAGCATGTGTTTGTGTGTGTGTGTGTGTGTGTGTGCGAGCGTCACAAAAATCGTAAGAGAATATATGCCGTTATGTGTGTGCGTAGGTTGCTTTTAATGGGGGCGCTTTGGGTTGAATATGAATTGTTTTCCTTTTTTTTTTGTTTTTGTTTTTTTTTTTTTCGTTTAGACTACAGCGCATACATTCAGTCAGTCAGGCAAGCAAGCAAGCAGACGACAGCTGGTGGTCAGCCGGCCGGTGAGCTGTGCTCTCTTCTCCCTCTCTCTCTCTCTCTCTCTGTTTGTGTATACTTAGTACCTTGCCCTTAAGCTTAATGTCTGCTCACTCTATATGTCTGACTGTTTGTCTGTCTGTCTGTCAATCTTTATATCTTTTCACACTGTCTCTCTCACTCACTCTTACTGTTGATATTCTCGTATTCAATTTGCGCAAATTCCGTTGCCCAATTGCGTCACAGCATTGATAATTATGACTGTGATTCGTATATTGGTTCGTGCGCAATGAATGCTATGCGAATTATCATCATCCATCGCACGCTGTGACGTAGACACTGCCAGACTATTTGTGTGTGTATGTATGTGTGTGTGTGTGTGTTTTGCGTGGGTGACATGCAACTCTCTCTTACATAAAAGAGCAAGGGGGTGAGGGATATAATATGAGCTTTGCTTTGTAAGCGTCTTCAAGAACTTAAGCACGTAATGTTTTATCGCTGTGTATATGTGTGTGTGTGTGTGTAGCTTAAAGTATTTTTAAAATAAATCTAATCTATTTTTTGTCTCTTTCTTTCTATGTTAATTTTAGGGGCACCAACAATGTTGTGGGAATACACTGTTGTTTGCGCTGTGAGGCATCAGCAGCATTTGTTATGCCATATATGCCACACGATCGTTTCCATGAGTTCTATACAAAAATGGATGTGACAGAGATTCGCATGTATATGCGAAATTTACTTTTGGCACTGCGACATGTACATAAATTTAATATTATACATCGTGATGTAAAGCCAAGTAATTTCTTATATAATCGACGTCAGGGAAAATTTTTGCTTGTTGATTTTGGTTTGGCGCAACATGTGAATCAATCGTCGGCAACAACAACAACAGCAGCAGCAGCAGCAGGAATGACTACCTCACAACAACAGCAATTGTCAGTTGCATGCAACAGCAAACGTCCGCGCGAGCGTGAATCAGCAGGACAACAACAACAACAACAGCAACAACAATTGCAACATCAATCGCAACACTTGCCAATAACAACAACAGGAACAACGGGAACACTTACCGCTGATGTTATGCTGGGCGGCGTCGTTAAGCGCATGCGTCTCATCGAAGAGCCAAGTGTGCATATAAACAGCAGCAACTGGAACAAGATGCCACTGAAACCAGTTAATGAGATAGCACAGTCAGCCAAGGGCATTGAGATGCAGCCAGGCGATGGCAAACAGAATTTTAATGATGCAAATGAAACACAACAGCAGCAACAGCAGGTTGCAGCTGCAGCTGCAGCTATGCAACATCAGCCAGAACAGCAACAGCAGCAGCAACAACAGTTGCCAGCAGCAAATAGCAGCAAATATAATACAAATCGTACATTTGCCACCAGCAACAATAACAACAACAATAGCAACAGCAACAACAACAATAATAATAATAATAATAATAATGGAAAATGCTTTTGCTTTGCAAATCCAACAGTTTGCATCAATTGTTTAATGAAGAAAGAGGTGCATGCCTCACGTGCTGGCACACCTGGCTATCGTCCACCTGAAGTTCTACTCAAATATGCTGATCAAACAACAGCTGTTGATGTTTGGGCTGCTGGTGTAATATTCTTATCAATATTATCATCAGTTTATCCATTTTTTAAAGCGCCAAATGATTTTGTTGCCTTAGCTGAAATTGTAACAATATTTGGTGATCGAGCGATACGAACAACAGCATTGGCATTAGAACGTATGGTAACATTAAGTCAACGTTCAAAGCCATTAAATTTACGTAAATTATGTTTACGTTTTCGTCATCGTTTAATATTTAGTGATCCGCAAATGATACGTAAATATGAGACATCGGATGGTAAATGTGTTGTATGTAAAAACTGTGATCAATATTTCTTTAATTGTTTATGTGAGGATACGGATTTTATAACTGAACCATTGGATCCATATGAATGCTTTCCAGCGACAGCATATGATTTATTAAGTCGTTTACTTGAAATAAATCCTCATCGTCGCATTACAGCTGCTGAAGCACTTGAACATCCTTTCTTTACGGAAACAGCAACAACAACAACAGCAGCAGCAGCAGCATCAGCAGCATCACAACAACAACAACAGCAGCAATCAGAAAAAACAACATCAGCAGCAAATAATAAGCATCTTACGATGGCAACAACTATGCGCAGGCGCGTTACAAAACCCCAGCAGCAATTACCACTAGAAATTATTGGAACAACAGCAGCAGCACGTACTGGCGGCGGAGCTACTAGTGCTGCTTCTACTGCTGCTGTTGCTGTTACTGGTGGTGGCGGTGGTGCTGGTGGTATGCGTACTGTTGGCTATATGGCAGCTGATGATGCAACTATTGCTGGCGCACGTTACAATGGACAAGCGACAACAGCAGCAGCAGCCGCAGCAACATTGCAACAACAGCTACTAACAAATTCAAACAAACTGTGAAAACTAGTCGAAAACAAATTAATTTACCTTCTAAAAAAAAAAAAAAACTATATTTCTAATTTTTTTTTTTTTTGTTTTTTTTTTATCATCTGCATCACCAGTGTCTATATAAATGCTACACACACACACACACACCCATACACATACACATACACATATATTTATATGTGAAGAAATACACAGCTAGTGAAAAAGCTGAAAAAAATTTGTAAGCTTTAGAACTATGGAAACATAGCTCAAGGCACACACACACACACACACACCACACCCATCCATACATTGTATGACGACACAAACACAAACACATTCAACATCAACACTGCCCAGTTATCACACAACACACACCCACACACACAGAGAGAGACACGCCACAACATCATCCACTCCCACACATATCTTATAAGGAATAAAGGAAGATGAAACTGTAAACAAAACTCAAATTTCTGTACTCAAAACTAAATATAATATATATCTATATATATGTATATATGCTATGATCTGTTAATATATATATATATATATATATATATATATTATATGTATATTATTTTGAGTTCTCAATGGCCCCTACATCAAAGCGTTCGTTCGTCGTTATACTCAATTTTTAAGATTCGAAAAAAAATGCAATTAAACATTTACAATAACTATATATATATATATCTATATCTATATCTGTATATAGATATAGCTATATATATATATATATATATATATATATGTATACACACAATATGTACACCAAATATACATACATTAAATTAATATATATTTTATTTTAATAATACACATAAAATTCTTGTTTTTATTTTTATATATATATCTTTTTTTTTTTTGTATCTTTAAGTAAAAGAAAAAAAACAAAATACCAAAAATGAAGAAAAAAAATGTAAGTTAATCTTTGGCTTGCCAAATGTTTTTCATATTCTTGCAAGTTTTATACAACATTTACTGATCGTTTGTCATAATACGACTATATCGAAAAGTTTAACAAAATGTGCAAAAACCCGATCGTTGTTTGAGTAGCTATATAAAAGTTATAGTTGTACGATTTATCTAAAATTTGGCAGATATATTTAACATAAAGATTTTATATAAATATTGGGGATTTCCAATAGGAAGGATATAGTGCTGCAAACGGATACTTTCCGACTTTAAATGCAGCAATTTTGCAATAAGAAGTAATATCTATGTCAAATTTTCATGAGACAGAAATACAATAGTTGATAATTCTAATACCATGTATTATATATAATATATATATATCTTATGGTCATCTGTGACGTCTGGACGTTATCTTCTTAAATTTAAAACAACTTGCAAGTGCAAATAGGTTTTAATACATATACATACACAATATACCCAAATATATACCATATATATCTATATACACATACGATATATATATATATATATATATATATATATAGATAATCAATCAAGTGAGCAAAATTCACCATGCTTAATTGTACAGTTATATATTCATTATATATACAAAAGAAATAAAAGAAAATATATTTATACGATAATAAAAAAAACAAATTAGATATATATATATATATAATTTTAGAAAATCGTACAACTATAACTTTTATATTTTGGCAACAACTTACATTTTTCTTCATTTTTGGTATTTTGTTTTTTTTCTTTTACTTAAAGAT